>OFHS01001051.1:20134-31650 GCA_900245855.1 Calvadosia cruxmelitensis
CCCATACTGTAACTACAGATCTGCAGTGTGTCATGCAGGCCGACTCAAAACACACTTGAATGCCTGCAGCAATCTCCTGCCAACATTATGAAATACCACTATCAGGAAGGATTTATTACGTTGAGTAGAAATGTAATCTATTTCGCCTAAATCGAACTTGTCATTGATTCATTTGCATTTATCCGAATATGCCGAAAGTCGAAATTCACCATGGAAACTTGCAGCAAATGTTCCGTCAATGCTGAACCAAATTAGGTATGCATACGGCAGAAACAAATTGTGAGTTTTTTTGTGCTAGATGTTTGGGAATATAATCCTTAATTATCACTTCTTAGACATTAGACCTTTTCACGAGCTACCATTATGGGAAAAGCCAATGCATTGTGGGGCATGTTGAGTGCCTGAAGTAGCGAAAAACTTTTGGTTTTCAGAGAAGTAGCGCAGTTTGAAGAAATCTGCATCAATTGTAAATCCAGCTTTCTCCATATTCCGAAATCAGCAACATCAACCTTGCCGTAATGCACCTGCTTTTTCAAAATGGTAGCTTGTGACAATAGTCTATTGCTTGTTTTAAATAAATCATGCTTGACAGACGCTTTGTAGACTTACCAAAGTTATTAGCGAAGACGTAAGGCACTTCTCCATTGGGCCAGTGCATCCTAGTTGATACGACGGCATCGTAAGCACTGTCACCCTTGGATGACATCGTCTTCAGTAATTGTTTGTCAACAACAATATCACCCTCGACAAGATCTGTCATTGAACAAACAACATCACATCATCCATCATCCGCCACGGAGGGGATTTATTGAGCAATGATTGACTCAAGCATCAGATATTGAACATCACAACGCGCATACTTACTGACGGCCAATGCAAAGCGGCAAACTGATGCCATGACGACAAGCGATAGAATGATTGCCATGGTGATTCGGGAAATGGCTGACTGGCTAAGACACACGAGCCGCTAGTTCCACTAAAACAGAAAGAAAATGGCTATGAAATTAACATCTTATCAATACATTTAAAACTTTTAGCTGCATAAAAATGTTGATCTAGGAAAGTATTCCGCCAGCAGGATTGAAGGCCGTGATGAATCGTCATTCCACCAGCAAAATGAAATAGTTATATAATGATTGCATTATTACTTATAATCCTTGTATTCTATAATGAATGCAGAACTAAACAATTAGCTTACGATCCAGTTTAACTAGTCAGCTAATTGCCCTTACCTTTATAATCCAAATGAGAACTTGTCGACTTGAGCTGTCTTAAATCTCTCCCTCTCGAGATCGTCAATTTATAGTACTTTTATTACTGCTTAGCTGAGTCAACAGACATGGTCTGCGGTTGTGTTTATCTTTTGTGTGTGTTGATTACATGGCCTTATGACCCTGGCCGATTGCAAGGTCAAGGTGGCGAAAGGTCAACAACGGCTGCAGAAATATAATCCGTGTGTTTAATTTCGATTGATTACAGCTGCCTGTCTGTGTTGATATAAGTCCATCGCATTGTTGCTGTGCAGACGAAATGGATTGCAGTCCGTGCTAAATGTGATTCTTCACACCTACGAGTTGCATCTGCTGCTGTTACTGCTAATCTTAGGTATCTTAAACAAATAAAACGGACAGGAATTCTGATGATACGACATTTTTCAATGTATTTATGTTTGTACATTTGTTGAAAATCCAAATTCAATCAATCCAAAACAAGCCTCGTTCATCAATACATTGCACAATCTCTTTTCTACGGATGTTCTGGTGAGTCAAGTGATTCCTAATCCAATGTAATTTTATTATTAATAGGTATAAATCAGACTATATGCAAGTCTTCCCCCATAACAGAGTCGAAGGACTTAATTGCTCATCTCCATAGAGCATCTAGATCGATTCGTAGTGCATACCTCGATAGCATCGCACATTACGTAATTACTTCAAAGTTGCTTGGTATTAAAATTGTATTCCGCTATCATCGGATGATACACTGCGCAGGACAAATACGCCCTTCAAAGATCGCCCCGTGTTACTCCTCTTGGATTTTGCTGCTTTCATAGTTCGTGATTCTATTTAGCCTAATTTCATCAGGCCCTACTATCTGTTCACGAGTCCACGTAGGGAACTGGAGACAAGTGGAGCATGTCTAGATTCTATTTTCCAGACATCTTGTCTTGATCTCGTAACTAAGAGATATTATTATATTGACTATATGAGATAGAGGAACTGGAGGCTCGAAAAGCAGCGTATGATGACGTAATGTTCATTGCTTGCTCGTGTTTTGTGTCTCAGGACCATCTTAACACATCGGCAATTGTCTGTGTCCATATAGTGATGTTGTCGCAGCTGTTTGTACAAAATGAACGTTCTTGGTAATTTCAATGACACCTCCTATTTTGAAATGGACTTCACGCAAAGGATTACCGAATTAAGGCTCAGTGTCACGGCAACGTTTAACTCAATTCAGCTGAGAACAGGAATGTGCCTTATTGAGATCACCCAAATGAAGAACAATCAATAAAAGTAGCACGTCGTACAACGTATGACATGGTATGGACCTCGAACGGGGAGAAGGGGAATACATAGAAAGCAACTGATTTGAGGGTTGAAGTCTCTCCTCACCACCAAAAATAATTTCTTTAGAAAATGTTTACAAATATAAAAGTGCTCGAGAACTGAATCAGCGTCATGCCTAAGCTCCTTTTGTGTTACACAATTCTAGAGTGTTTCAATATTTTTTATTTCATAAACAACGCGACTGCTTCGGTGGGAAGAGCACAGTACTCTGCTATCACTTTCGAAGGGCATCACCCATTTGTGAGACTTATGGCGCCGTACGATTTGAGAGCTCTTTCTCGCTTGCAAGAGATCTACGTTTTCATACAGAAGTACGCATTCTGGAAACAATAATCCTTGTCATTTGATAAATTACTAATCACAAGCGTCGATAGATAATTATGCTGTTTGCCTTAACTGCTGCTGTAAAGTGTAAAGATTAGCGAGAGACTCCGCCTTGATAGAGAAGATGCAGCAGATCAGGGAATGTCAAGATTAGAAGTCAAACGATAAAAATCCATGAATCCCAAATAAAGATTATCAGCCAGGAAGACAAATGAAGTTGAAGTCATATGCAAGCTGTGGTGAGTTAGCATCGCTTACCTCTTTAATCAACCTCGTTTCTTATTCCCCTGTAAATTAGTGTATCAAATATTACATTCATTGCTGAATGACGTCTCACGACCGAAGACATTTTCTTCTCTTCGTTGGATTACTCTTCTCGTTCTACATAGAACACATTCAGATCAACGCAGATCACATGCACACGCAAAGATCACAAAGGATCCAAGATGATAACACAAGCATTATTGGATCATCAAATAACTTATAGACATGATTCCTATTGTCAATCGTCGTACTCTGAAGTAGACACATGAAGTAACATCCATCGTGAGCAAGTGAATAAAGTAATCAAGTCTCACAATATAGAGTCACAGTGGGCGTCAGGTTCTGCCGTCAGCCGAGCAGGATAATTCTGTCGCAGGATTATTAACTGTATGCTACAGCACTGCTTGTCCGTCTGCTGTGTGAACAGGCCTTATAGGCAAGAAAATCGCTCGGCTTCATGAATTTGGTGACATTGTTGATCAGCGTATACAGCGAGGACGAGGTTATGGATGATTTTGGACCTGAACCTGTCAAAGCATCCGGCTTTCCATCTTGTTCTGATCGAATGTGGATAGAGGCCAGCCTAATGACGGCACCAATGATAGAAGATGATAGGTTCATCATCTCCAATGCAGAGCTGCATTTCTACGTCAAAGAGATAAAGAGAGGAAGATATTTGAAGTTGTTCGATGCGGGTCCCACAATTGACGTATAGTAGGCACAGCCACATACAGATCTATAGCTGTTTGGCTTCATTACCACATGGGTTAGAATTGGACATTTTTAGCACCAAGCACTGAAGTGTAGTTCATCGTGCAGTCGCGCTACTAGTGATTACATTGACGGCAGATTTCTAATAATGTATCTTCACACTGTTGTATTCAGTGACGAAGAGGAAAGATTACTGCGTCTACATTGATCACAGCGGAATCAAACGTTCGATGGTAAATTTGATCAAACGTGATGGCATAGGAGTGAATTTTCCCAATGAGAACTCACAGTCCCTTGACCCTCTTCGTATACTCCCACACCCCTCACCTTTCCCCCTCACCTTACCCCCTCACCACGCCCACTAGCTCAACAGTACTACAGAAGTCATAATATTGTACAAGCGAAAAGCTGCATAAAGAGAATCATTGATTGACATGGCTAACATCGTCGGAAAATGGTCACAAATGCTGTTTCTGATGTAAATATGATATATTCCTGCAGCACGTATTCACGGAATAGCAAGTGAATCAGCTCAACTTCAAGTCATTTTATTTGAATATCATTTCCTATTTGGAGACCATAGATCCTCAGAAAATCACTTCAGATGATGCAGAAAGAATGTATTAGATTAATAATGAATGGTAAAATGAGTACTCATGCCTGTTTATTCATATCCTTAACCTCTGTTTAAGGAACAAAATATCTTGAAATTGAATGATCTTTATTTATTCAAAGCGTTCTCTATGTTACATCCCGTTGTCTTCTTATAATGTACAATATATATTGAAAATGTTTCACTTCTGCTCCAAATCGGCTACAAATATATTATTGTATTTTCAACTATAAATAGAAAGTTAATTATAATGAAATCATTGTAAAGTATTTTAAAAAATTAAGCTATCTTCTATTTGCAAATTACAATAAACTATTGCTTCGCAAGTTAAAAGGAAATATTAATTAAGAATATTACTGATAATTAGTACTTGTGTCAAAGATTCTTCTGTCAGGGATAGGAAAATTCCCTGGTCGCTTCATCTGACAAGAAAAGACGACGCTTTTTCTAATTCATCACATCAGCATACAATATATACCCTATATATGCATCAAGACTCTTGTAGCTTTTTGTGACCACTCCAATGGTCGATTGGTCGAGATTAGTAGTGCAAGTGTTATTGTCGAGAGGATAGCGACATCGAAGAGACGCAGGATTGCATTTTCGAGCAGCAACAAACCCAAACTAAAGTGAAGTCAACATAACAGAGCACGTTCATGCTATATGAGTAGTTATAACTGCGCATGTGCAGACACGGGCTGACGTGTGCATTGATTAGAATAATCAGGATACACTGGAATAATTAGGATACATTAGAATAATTAGGAGCACATCTTATGTGCAATTATAGTGGTCATGCTTGACGTTCTTTTTGGCATTGTATTCAATTATATGTACAATTTTATCACTGTGTTTGTTAATTATTGCTACAACTCAATCATAATGTTTTAAAGATTTAAATACTGTATAATTATTGACATTGTTCCACGCTTAAAGTATACTGGGAGCTCTTTATAGCATAATTAACGACATGCAAATCGAGTAGTACCAGCTTATTATCTACCATGATGTACGTCCATCAATTAATTAGAATAATCCATTTATCTGCAGACAAGTGAAGCATGGACAGGTGATGCTGATTTTGTTGGTGACAATGATGATGAACTGGCAACAGGACCGTCTGAAGTGGAATTAAGATGCGCACATTTTCATATTTTTAGTATTAATTCATCAAATATGTTATATTAATTTCCTATTTTGATACGTATGTCTATACGAGACAGCACTATGGGATCATTATACAGGACAGCAAGGCATCACACATGGATGTGAGAAGTACCAACGATCCAGGAAAGGATTTCAATTTCTATACGTCACTGAGTGCTAGGTTTGTTTAGCAATAAATAGACACCCTCGCTGTTCAATTGCCTTTACGATGACACCGCGTGATAAAATGCAGGGTCAGTTGACGCAGCTGTTTTCAGATTCATCGTACTGCACTTCGGCTTTGATTGAAGTGGGTTCACATTGACGCGGAGGGGGTGCCAAAGTGTCACCTCTGTCAATAGGGCGACCTCTTCGTTGCCTGCTGCAGAGATGAATGACCCATTCGAAGTTTAATTAACGCACCCTCGATCTACGTAGGTCGAGTGATTGGAATACCAATCAATACATGTAAGAATCTGAAACGAGAGATCAAATATACGCACAAGCAATATAAATACATGAAGTGATTAGTTTGTCAATTCAGAAGTCAATCCAAGGTGACCTCAAGAGGATCGATCAATCTTTACTTTACGCCGAAGTCGACGAAGACATAAGAAATAGCATTACTCAAAAGGCAGCTGGTAAGTGATCCGCATGAAGATACCAACATCAGTAAACTTATAACTCACAGGTTTGTTACTTTGATTGATCTACTGATTCAGCACTCTAATATTCCACTCACACTCTGTTTAGATTTGCGCAATGCTATGATATTATTTCTCACAAACTAACGAATTGCTGCAACTTTATGGCAAGGTATACTAAGTAAAAGGGATTTATATATCCTGATCTCAAATCCATATCGGGACAGGAGTTTGTCAATATGGGCATTGATTTCAGAATGATCCTTTTCTACGAATACTGTTCTGTAAGCTTCTTCGCCATGGGCGTTTCACATGCTTCTGAATTAATTAAAGTATTGAATTAGTTCGCATTTTAATTTATATTTATTACTGTATTTTTGTGGCATCAAATGAGAACACTTCTGTTACGATTAGTTCTGACGTGTGGATTTGTTGTCAGCTATCTCAATTGGGCCTCAATCTGATCTCTCTGCAGACTCAATTCAACATGGATTCCAACTTCCTTTGCGTTTTCATTCTGGCGTCATTCACCTGTCTCGTCGGATCAGCATCAAGTAAGTTCAAGGATGTCATTATATTGTCACAGTCTCTTTGTTATGTATTGTAGGTATGTATATCTCTGAATGAAAACGGCATGACATGCGAATGACAGTCATAAGATGGGAATAATTAATCACAATCAAATAGTAAATAGCAAGATATATTTTCAGTAGATCACAGTTTTTAAAAGGTGTAAATATTCGATGCTGATCGGGTTTTGAGGGAAAGAGAATTACAAGCATTGATGGCTCTAACTGCAAAGGAGGACGTAATAACTGTCGCAGTTTTATTGCAGATTTCTTGCAACTGCTATGGCCGTAGGGATGCCACTCGTAAATTGATAAAATTTCGAATTTATTAATCGTTTAAACTTATCACCATTGATAAGTTATTTAGCATTAGTGCTTGGTTTGGTGGGAGGTACTTACTTGCAGATGGTAGCAGTTGAGATAGCAAACACCAGTCACCATAACCAAGCACTCACTACATTGCTAATTAAGTCAGTGGAATTCCTAAGGTAACTTACCAAGTTCTTTGGGGAGAGGCAGGGTGAGAATGTCATCGCATCCCAACTATGGCGAGTACTTCGAGGCATTGTACACGTGTGCGTTGGAAAGTAGCTGTGAAATTCTTATGATTAAAATTGACTAGCAGGCTACAGCAAGAATGAAGGACTGCTCTATCGTTCTATACTATCGCAACCATGCGCATGATTCCGAGTCTGCCGAAAGGTCACCATGGTCTAATGACCCTCTTAAAGGGGAAGCGAGGTTAGGCTCGATATCAGCTACATCGCTACGACGAAAAATGTAATTCGCTACAAGTAATTGCTATCTGCAGAAAGACTGGGTTTTCTTCTGAGTACAAATAGGTAACTAGTTCATTGTATGTGTACTTCCGGCTCTGATTGTTGCATCCCAAATTGAGTCCTTTCATGAATTTGATTTCTAAAGCAAGTCATTTCGTTTCCTCTGTTCAGATCATTGTCATGACAACCATGTTCATTGTGCTTCATGGTCGAAAATCGGAGAATGCAAAACCAACCCTGCATTCATGTTGAATAAATGCAAGAAAAGTTGCAACATTTGCAAAATCACAACAGGAGAGAACAAGAACAAGACAGCAGGTGAGAGACGAAGATTACAAATAATTATGTTTGATATGAAACAAAGATGGTATGGTTTTTGTTTCAAGAGGAAAAAGGATTTACACTGAATGTGCAAATGATCGTGTGATTCGTTAGATCGTCTAGATTTAATCTTTTATATTTTAGTAACACTAAAACGCAATGTTATCTAACATTTGAGCTCGAATTCATTTTAGGTGGTTGTCAAGATAACCATGTCCATTGCGCGTCGTGGTCGCGAATTGGCGAATGTCAGAGAAACGCAGGATTCATGTTGGTAAATTGCAAGAAAAGCTGTAACATTTGTAAAACCACGAATACAACAGATGGCAGCAAAAACACGACTAAAGGTAAGCCAAGCACTGCGATATGTCACAAGAGATCTGGGCCATAGTTAGAAGGACTCAGGTCTCTTGATTGTTATGGACTGGCCTCTTTCTGAACCGTCTTCATCATATGAGGTTAAATTAATTGGTGTTAATTTCCAGGATCTCTTTGCTTCGATTTCGTGAAGATGTGTGGTTATTGGCTGTCGATCGGTGAATGCCAGAGAAACCCACTCTATATGAAGATCGTGTGTCGAAAGAGTTGCGGCATTTGCAAATCTAACGCACCAGGTATCAGAACGCAAACAATATCGTGATTCTGCAACTGTGAGATGTCTTGAATAACATCTTGAGCGATCTCTTCTACAAATTATAAGTATAATTATTAAACTGATACTTAAATTATTTCATCAAGTGTCCAACCAACACAAGGCGTCGTTCTTATAATTATTGATATCTATCTGTGGAATGATATTTCGAGGTTTTCAGCTGCTGATGTTATTCATCCAGGCCATCACACATCAGCCTCGGAATGCCTTGAGCATTCAGACACGAGACACTTTTATGGCAATTTCTGATGGCATTTGTTGCGGTTTGACATTTCAGATGGTTGCGTCGATACAGACAAGATGTGTTTCTACAGATCGAAGAAGGGAGAATGTCAAACCAACGTCGCTTACATGAAAACCGCTTGTCGACAGACCTGCTCGTTTTGCAGCATTTTGCCACGACCAGGTTGGAAATAAACTACATATCGATAATCACCTATAATCACCGATATATCGACATGAAATTTCTGTCTGCCTTGTTGATAGAGCCTCTCTCTAGTTCACATTGATGAATGTAGTTTACTGACATCTCTTTGCAGCAAACACGTGCGCTGATCATAACAAATTTTGTTCGGATTGGAAGAAGATTGGAGAATGCAAGACGAATTCGGTTTACATGAATAAATCATGTCGGAAGAGTTGCAACTTGTGCTAGAGGTATATACGTCGTTTGATTGGTCAACTGACAACCAATCACATCAACTTACGTAGCATCACGGGGTCGATTGAGAGGCATCTGTTATCCACGTTTAAAGGCCTGAACGCTGCAGAAAAATATCTTACATTTGTCTATGAATGAGTTTTTTATGAACAGATGAAACATGAAATACGATGGATGGAGTCATCATGACTGTTTCACTTTCACAGCATTCTTTCTCTTTCATTCTTATTCGTCTGCGCATGATCCCTTTTAATTTGTACTAAATGAACCTATCTGAATTGATGATGAAAATAACATTTTCTTTTGTCATTCCTTCGTCTTTTTAGCACACAAACAACGAAAGTCAATGGATGGACTCAAACGCATACATGATGTTACTTCAATGTGCCGGTCATAGTATAAGGGAAGAAATCAAGCAATCCAATGAAATAATAATTAATATGCATATTTGTATAATTGTACAGCGAATGAAGGAATAAAGATTACACAGAAAGATGTGAATCAACATTAGATCATTAATTGTCTTGTCTGAAGTACCGTCTTTCCCGCGCTCAAAATGCATTTCCTCTTTCATGTTCCTTCGATGGATTCATCGTTGCTATGAGTTACGAATCGATATAGGATCTAAGAATTGCTTTTGAAAAGATGTAAAATTAGGGTTGATTGCTGTAATGCTCAGATTAATTTACTTTCGCAGAGAGTGTACTACGATTGGAAAATAGAACCGTCAATCAAAATTGCACCTCTATACTATATAACTACGAGACCAAAGCATAACTTACATTAACGACGATATTGAGAGCCTTTAAGCATTGCTCAGAGCTATTACTTTCGGAGAGTATACTGCGATTGGAAAGTGGAATCGTCGCTAAAAATTGCACCCCTATACTATGTAACTACGAGACAAAAGAATAGCTTCCACTATCGACGATATTGGGAGCCTTTAGAGGATAAGACGCAACTGAGACATAAGACAGATGTGCATGAAGTACAACATGCTATAGGTCCAGCGACAAGAAGAAATGGCAGAGATATAATGGGCATATAACTATGACAGTGAATGCCATAGATCAACATCGTAAGACTCCAGAGACCAGATATAGGAATTGTTGACATGAGGGAACTAGACTAGATTCTATCGCAAGGGACGCAAGGAAACTTCATCAGCCGTAAAATAGCTACAGCAGATGTTTACGATGGATTCCAGTAATTACGCTCAGCCAATCAAATCGAGAGCAATCTAAATGGTTCATACTCATTTCGCTACGTTCTATACATCGCCAGCTCCACGTGTCTGAAGCTTCTGTATTGAGTAGAAGTCAGTCAAGCTATAGAGAAGTGCGATATATTAATTCCAGATATGGCAATTGACCTATAGTGCAGTCTCCATGCATTTTGGAATTCATGCAATATTTGACCTCTGCCACATAGGATGACATCATTAAATTACTTTATTTTGATGTGCAGTCAATCGTACTCTTTATAGCTCCATGTAAAAACAGCATGTAAATGCTTATTGGATTCTGAATAAAACTCTAAACTCTTTCTATGATGGTCAATTTCAAGGATCATTCTTGGCTGTCAAATTTTGTCGATTTCAATTCAGATACACGTGACTGTAGTAGCTTAAATTCCAAAATGCATCAGAACTGCACTTGACCAATGCACAAACCATAGGCGTCTTCCGTGTTTTGGTGCGTCGTATTTCAATGTGGAAACATCCCAGCGGCGCCAATGAAGTGCGTGTGCCGTGTGGCTGCAAGCATTGCATTGGAAGTTATTGAACTGGCATTATCTCGCTTATTATTCTAAATAGCAACATTGTAATTGCATCACATATACAGCCCGATTGTGTTTTCATTTAAAGACGCGAGCACTGGATACTTAAATTCCACGCAAATATTGCTTCTGATTGCTCAGTGGTCGAGTGTTACGACATCGGTCATGACATGATTGTGAGTTATCTTTCAAGAAGAAACATCTAAGCCTGAATTGCGGCATCAAAAACAATTTTAATTCGAAGAGATCAATTCGCTATCACTTGGCACCAGCAAAATGGATGTAATTTGAAAGACTACGACGCTTGCCAATTGACCACCTGACAGCGTAACAGATGGTCGATATATAACACTTTACAAAGCATTTCATTCGCTTCAGTGGCTGCAGCGACGACCGGCAGCAAGAAGGTGGGTTAAAATAAGTTTTATTCCCTTTCAATATTACCAATAATAGTAATATATATTATTTTAAAGACAGTATACC
>OFHS01001052.1:0-31647 GCA_900245855.1 Calvadosia cruxmelitensis
GCTACAGCTACAACTACTTTTTGAAAAATGTAGTCAAAAACTACTTCGCTACACAGGAAAGTAGTTCGCTACAAGTAGCCAACTACTTGTAGTTCGCTACTTCCACCATTGATATTTATAAAACGATCTTCTCTCCTGAGATCGAATTTGGTGTTAAGGCGTGCTGGCATTCCTTCCTGGCAGCTCGCCTGTCTCCTTGGTGATGGTCGCAGCTGACTTTAGCTCCTCAGCTGGAGAGTACGGTTGTGCATCGAGTACCCTGTATTCCATCGCATCGCTGGTGTTTGATACCTAGCATGATACCAAAATGATGAATTATTAGCCTGTAGGAATGTGTGTGAAGACACATTGCAAGTTCCTATTATTAATTTTCATAGCCCTTCAGCACGCATGAAATTGCATTAAACAATCCAGTAGCAGCCCCACGGGGGGGGGGGACATGTCGCCCCCACTTGTCTCAAAGTCGATTTTATGATTCATCCAAATCCGATGAGAAATAGATTGGGGGGATGTAGATGCAATATAGAACGGACTTGTAGTATTGCTAGACTACTGCAATTCTCGAATCTGTTTCGTCATGTCTATCCTGAAGCCATGAGATTCAGATGTTGCAGCGCCCATAATGAGCATGTCCACCCAAAAATTTCAAGGGCTCTGCACCACACAAAACAAATCCCCCACTTGCGAGGAGCTGGCGCCACCACTGTAAACCAACAACAAATAGCTATTGAATCTGTATTTACCTCTTGTTGGCTTTGACCTGGTGCAAACGGAGTTATATGCTGGACACTGTTGGCCGCATGATGATGGTATCGTTTAAAAACGCCAGCGAGGAAAAATGAGGCCATGTAGGTTTGACGACCTCGGCTGCTCCTGCTCCAGATCGCATCGACTGCTGATATTTCTGCCGCAGCTTGACATAGTATGTGCAAATTCTGATGTATTTCTGTTTTATTATGACAGCTATTGACGCAAACAAAAATGTCAATGTTCATTGTGGAGAATAAATTGTCTACAAATAATTATTTAGGACAGATGATTTCGTTGACAGCAAGCTCACCAGTGGTTTTGAAGACAGCCGCCAATTCTTCCAGCTCGCCTTTCGCCTTTTGAAAATGCAGTGGCAGCTCAAAATTCCAGATATTCTCTCTCCTCTGCAGCTCCACAATAAAGTTGAAAGTATTGATAGAAGCGGCTGCAGTCAGAATTGCATGCTCCACGCTCGTCGACATCTTGAATCAGCTCAAGCACATGTCGTAGCAGGGTTCTACTTCCCGCCAAAAATAAACCACAACAACCGCAAATATGTCTCAGGTTTCCTCCATCCCTTCAGAAAAATGAGGCACTGTCGGGTTAGCTTCAACGATGCTTCAACCTGATGGCCGTCACCGGCCGACACCTCCGTCCTCTCGACAAAGCTGTTCAAGTGAGCCGAAATTGGCGGCCGTCCACCGCTGAAGGTTGAGACCCGCCTTTTCGGAACTGGTTTTTCTAAATAAGAATTCAAATCAAGTATATATAAACTAAATTAATTTCCAAATTAATAACAAGAGTGATATATACAGCAATAATAACGAATTGAATGGTGTTTACCTTCGGTGATAGCTCGTAACACTGGCGTTGATATAGATGTTCCACTTTCGAGGGAGGCTTACAGCGATATGATTATATTTAATGCGGTTTAGAAATGACTAAATTAAACAGTTGGCGCATGCGCAAACAATGCACAAAAATAGAGCCAACATCCCGGCCCCAATGAGCATCTGTGTTTGCTCATTACAAATACAAGGCCATAACAAAAGCGAGATTTACAGTTTAGTCTTTGTGTTCTAGTGAACACAAATTAGCAATAGGAAGTGTGAGTGTTTCCTTAGATTTCACTTCAGCAGTTCGCACGCAGCTGTTGCTTGCAAATGGATCTTCCTTGCTTGATCTGAAACGAACCAAAATAACAGACTCCACAAAAGTGAATGGAAGTCGGTCTGGGGTGAACCGGAAGGATGGAAGATTCGGCATAAATTGCTTCAAATGCGCACTCTGCCTCTCAATACAATCGAAACAGGTGTGTGATAACCTTCGGGTCTCTCTTCTGCCATTCTCGATCCAATAGTGACGTGTGACAGTAGATAGAGTGTGTTCAAGACCAGAGTGACTGGGAATATTGTGATTGTGGCAACTCTCTTCTTGTGCATCTCATCTCTACACGATCAGTCATCTTGGCTGCAAATGTGAGAGTTTCTTGCCCTGTGTCCCACTTTACGCCAAGCATCTTTGTGTCAGGGTTTGGATTCCCCAGATCAGACTCCTCATTTGACATTGACATCTCCATCGTGACCTCTTTTGAGTCTTACACCCATTTCCAGCAATAGCTACTTCTTCTTGGTGAAGCAAAGGATGATGGCTCTTGCTGCAGCTGTCTTTACTGCATTCTTTCTTGGAAGGGCATTTCACATTGCACAATCCCTTTCTCTGTACAATATCCCACCGTTCTGATATGGGTGACTTGATCATCTCGCCACATTCTTTGGTCTTGTGCTCCATCTCGCCACAAACCGTGCAGCCTTTTTCCTTCTTTGATTTGCTCGCTTTGATAGTGTGAACCTTCTCTTTATATGCTTTTGCTGGCTCATTTACTTGCTTGGCTGCAACAATTCGGACAGTGGGATGTCATCCTCTCCAAGCAATCTTGAGTAGTGTCTGCTCCATGCCACTTGCTCTGTGTGGGACAGCATGGCGAAGTTCTTGTCGATGTAGATGTGGCACATCGACGATAGCTCGTAGTATCGCAGGAGTACAGTCAGATATGCTCTTAGTTTGTGAATGAATTCCTCTTTTTGATAAGCCTTTTCAATGGGTTCTATTGCCATGACTGCTTTTAGGTGAACACTTTTCAGGTCCGTTGGTTTCCCGAACTGGTCTTCCAACAATTGAAGTGCCCTTGCATAGCCAATTGCATCTCCTTGATTATTTTTAATAATTCTTCCAGTTTTCTCGTCGACTTTGGTTTGTAGAACGCTCATCTTTTCGTACGTCGCTAGTGTAGGGTTATCATAGAAGAGCGCTCGAAACAGACTGCTCCAGGAAAGCCACTCCAGGCAGTCCCTCCAAAAGATTGAAAGCTCGACTTTCACGAGTGACTTTTTCCCTGCGTGGCTGTGCTGTGGGCCACGGTGACCTGCGGGATCGCTGATGTACTCCTGTATCCACGTCATCGGTGTCTTTTTTGGGGTTCACGTGCTTCCGTGGCTCCATCTGTGGCTGACAAAGCTCTGTCTTGCACATCGCCGTGGTAACTCTGTTGAGCTACCAGGTAAGCAGAAACCTTTTCCATATTGCCTGTTTGTTCCACAGGGAAGATTCTAGGTGATAACCCGTGGATGGCAAGCGGGCTAGCTCAGTGGCGTGAATGGCCGCAAACATACAAGCTCAGTCTTCTCTGCAGCGGCATGGATTGGCGGAGCAACAACATGGCATTAAGCTCTGCAGAATGTTTTAGTCATGGACTCATGGTTGATTGTCGGCGGATCTTGTGCCAAAGGCGAGTGCCTGGATACCAAAATCTTATTCTCCTCTATTATTTCGGAGGTGAATTGCCTTTCTTCTAGCTGTGAAAGGCACATAATTCACGGAAACGTCTGGGAAGTCTTTTCATTTGCAAATTGTTGTTGGCTGCAAGAAGATTTATGTGGCAGTTGCCAGTTGATCATGGACAGCACTAACAGCAAACATGTGAGTTGCAGTGCGTGAGAACTACTATTCCACTTCTGTTGCTATGTAACAGCTTTTGTTGAATGAGGCGTTAGCAGGAATAGGAAAAGCGTATTCTGTCTTCTCCTGAAGATGAAGTAAATCAATCAATTGATGAATAACTTTACAGGTCTGCAGATGACTACTTTACAATAATGTAATAACAAACTGCTCCGTGATATGCGTTAAAATACTTTAACAATGAAATCAATGTACATTGATAGTTTTTTCGCCAATGAAAATCAAGATCAATCCAAACAGTATGTCGATAAGGAAATGTTTGGGTCTTGGCAAATTGAGTTTCAGATATTTAGATGTTTATCTGGAAATATTTCAATTAGAACAGATTTAAGTCTCTCTTTAAGTGCGTATTTCCTGCGGACGTAATCCTTCCTCTTTCTCATTTGCTCCCTTATTCAGTAGATCATTATGCTTCCTGATATCATTCGGCTGGCAATATATATCCATGTTTCTGTTTTTACTGCATTTTGTTTAGGCGTAGTCTTTGTGTTAACAGTCTATGAAGAGGAAATACTTGCACAGGCAAGTTAGACAATTCAAATGAAAGAAATTATGGTAGTTTGTACATAGTAGGTTTTTATACTGTTAAACTATTGAACATACCAAAGCATCATCCAGTTAACGGGTTTTAATTTATTTATTGCGCACACCCCTAATCAAGTCACGTCTTCAGATGCTAAAACAAGGACACATTGTCTAGGCCTGCATTTCTAACTACTGAGACACACTGGCTGGGCAAATTAAGTGTTAGTAAATTTACAATAAAAGTGCTTCTTGAAGAAACAATCTATTTATTTTTTTATAATTTTCTCATCATTTCTGCACGCTCCCCAACTCTTCCTTGGTATTGGTGCCGCCTCTTCCTCTGCGGCAAGGGGCAACCATTGCTGTGCTGCCTCTTCCTTTTCCTTTTTGGGGCTTGGCAATTTCATTGATGGCTAGCTAAGTTGTGACATCAATGACCTGAACTTCAGCAATCAGTTTACGTATTTCCTTGTATCCTTCCAAAGTTTCTTTCAGTGCTTCACCACTGAGTATGTAGGAAGCTCCCACAATCTCTTTAGCTATTTCTCTTAAAAGAGCTCTTGCTGTGTTTTTGGGCAAATTGTAAGATGCGTGATCTGCAGTTGAAAACACAGACAGAGAAACCTGTTGGAGAGTGTATGTTTACACTAAACACTCTATAACTCAACTCATAATGGTTCGTAAAATGAAAGGTGGTTGTGTTACCAAATGGCCGGTACACGACAACATAACGAGGCTTACTCAGCAGCAGATATAAAAGGGAGATTGTTTGTGCAGATTAACGAGGGTTTGTCTAGCTCAACGGCAGGACCAGCAATCCAAAGGTCGTGAGTTCGACTCTCACAGCACCTCTTTTTCTGTAATGAGCAATCTCGGTTTCCAACAAAAGCTCATCGTCATTAGTAGTATAGTATAGTATAATATATATATTTGGCAATCGGTAAAAAGGAATTACTACAGGTTGCCAACTTGTGGCTAAATCAACCAAGAAGAAACGTCGTTTCCACCTTATGTACAAAAGATATGCATTCAGATAAGTAAGCTACTTGAAACTAATTCTTGAATAATGCAAAGTCACTACTTGGTCTAGTAGACTGTTCGAAGGGGCAGCGCGTTGTCTGCCAGGTATTGTTGGTTCGTCTGGGATTGTGTTCAAGAAGTCGTCCAACTTTTTCTTGTAAACCTCGAGGCTTTCAACCCTAGGATGTCATAGGGCAGGCGGAAGGCAATTGTGCAATAGACAGCCACGCTTGAGAAAGAAAGATTCTCGCAGCTTTCGAACATAGGATGGGACCATTTTGTTCGTTTTACCAACACAAGCGTACACCTCGCCTGGCGCTGAATGAGAACGTCAAACTGGGATTTGCAGTCATGGAGCAAAAAATTTTCCGAACATACAGGATCTGGAAACGTTCCCGTCTCCTTTCAAGGCTGTAGATCCTAAGTGCCTTGAGACGATCCCAGTATTCTGGTCGGTTGGATCCGGAGAATCCATGAAGTTGGCGAGTAAGCAGACGTTGGATCTTTTCGATGCTGTTTATATCGCACGCTTTGGTTGGAGACCAGAGTGGGGAGCAGTACTCCAGGCCATTTCTCACTAGACTGTTATAGAGAGTCAGCATTGATTGATGGTCTCTTGTCGTGAATACTCGCATAATCCAACCAACCATCTGTTTGGCATTGCTGATGATGTTCACAATGTGCTGGTCGAAGGAGCAGGAGTTGCTGATTGTGATACCCAAATCTCGGAGGCTGATTCTTTCCTCGATGCAGGCATCTGAGGATGTATAGTATTTTACTTGTTGACTTTCTAAGCAACGCTGACCGAAATGAACCACTTGAAATTTGTCATCATTGAGCAGCATGCCGTGTTCAGCAGCCCATGCATACATGGTGTCCAAGTTAGCCTGTACGGATGTGATTTGTTCAATTGTGACAGCTTTGCATAGGATGCATGTATCGTCGGCAAATGATGACATTGTGGCATTTCTGACGTTAGCATCAATGTCAGAAATCATTAATAGAAACAGCATTGGACCCAGCATTGTACCTTGTGGAACTCCACTGGACACATACACTGGTTTGGAGGATGTACCGTCAATGACAACTCGTCGTGTTCTCTTTGTAAGGAAGCCATGAATCCAACGACCAACCTTACCCATTACTCCGTGCCTCTTTAGCTAGTGAAGCAAGACACCGTGGTCACATCGATCAAATGCTTTGCTGAAGTCCAGATAGATAGCGTCAGCTGCGCCGTCTTCCAGAAGTTGAAGCAGTTTGTCATAAAAAGCTATCAATTGAGAGAATGTACTTCTGTGGTGTCGAAATCTATGTTGACCAGGATTGAATAGTCCGTTGATCTCTAGATGAGCGGCAACTTTTAAGCGAACAATTTTCTAACAGATTTTGATGAGATGGGAGGTGAGGGATATAGGTCGATACTGTTTGGCACTAAAGTGGTCACCCCCTTTGTGAATGGGTGTGATGTTGGCACTAAACGGAGATTCAGGCATCATTCCGGTATCGAGGGATAGGCGCAACATATCGTAAATCGCTGGAGCCAATTGATCTGCACATTCTACTAGAAGCACTGCCGGAATGAAATTGTTAGTCTTTTTAAAGATTATCTTTGAAGGTAGATTAGAAGCATTTTTCATAGTTCAACAATGTAACCTCTGAAGAAGTAGCCAGTTTCATTTTACTGGAGGTCTATATCCAACTTGTCACTATTGAACTTTTCTGTAAAGTAACTTTCTTCTTTAGATTGTTACTAGCTTTGTATAACTCATAATTTTGACTGCTGGGCAAGCTGCAGTTACTTGGCAAGGGTATTTTACAGGTGTGTGTCTCTATGATATTGAACACTCACTCGTTTCTCCTGCATCTGCTGTGCCATCTTGGGTCAGATTCGCTGCTGTAGATTTTAAAGAATAGAGGATTGGGTCACAGCACATATGACACATCAACTCATAGAAAACTTAGAAAGCAGTTGTTTTTTTATTCTCGAAAGTGGTCCTACCTCTTTCTTCTGCTCTTTGTTCTGTTTCCTGTGCACATCTTTCATCTTTATCCTGCACAGCGTCTATCTTTTCCATGTTTACAGCTGTATTCAACTGACTTTTTTATTTGAAAAGGGGTACCATCAAATGGTGGAAAGGAATCTTCTTTGGACAATAGTTCCCAACGAATAAAGTGTTTTGTATTACTTATGAAAACAAGCTAACAATTACAAGCTACGATCAAACAGCAAAGATAACAAGCTACATCTGTGATAGGGTTTTGTATATAATTCCGATCATTCAACAAACAAACGATAGCATGCAAATCGGTATCCATCAGTAGTGGTAGATTTTGAATCAACCATTTGACAACTGTCTTGTTATTGATGGTATTATCTATTTAGTAGATAAATCTCATTAGGGAGCATGCTTCTTTCTGCCGCCCTTATGTGGGGCTTGTGGCAAGACGTTGGTGATGGCGCTTGGCGTTTTCTCTGGACATTGACGTCATCTTTGCTGGCCTCGATTCGTGCGTGGGGCGATGAAGGGGCGGTTGTTGTTGCCCTGGCGTCTTCTGTTTCGGTTGCCAATAGCACGTGATCCACCGGGACGTCGTTGGTATGGCTCGTGCTGGCGATCGTGTGCATCCTCACGGGAACGGGAATTGTGCTGGTCCCTGCGACCAGGTTGGTTGCAGTGTCCGTTGCCATGGTGACCATCCCTGTCCGAAGGGTCGCGGCGCTCGGCCCTTGAGCTTCGGTCTGCTTCGGATCTTGCTTCAGATGGTTGTCGCTCGGCATTGTCGTCATTGGCGTCCGCTGCTCTTGGTTGCTTCCTTGTATGGCCACGAATCAACACGGAGACTGGCTGGGCTCGCAGGGCCTGATTCGGCTTGATGTGCACTATCTTGCAGGTTTTTGTGAGCGCCTTTATTAGGATACGATTGTAATTAATTGTAAAAATACTGATACAGGTGTCAAATTTGACTGTATTGTCAAATGGGTCCATGAGCTCATGGATGAGACCCGTCAGCCTCTCTTGTATGCAGTTTGCCTTCGTACGAATCAGGTTGAACTGAGCTGTCTGCAGAACCCGTTTTTCGTGTTGTGAAAACTGCTTTTGAATAGTAGCCCCCAAGCCTTGTGGAATGGTGACTTCACTTGTAATGAGCAGTTTTCCATGCAGGGCCATCTCCGCGCTGAATTGTGGCGAGAAGTTCAACTGGAGCACGTGGTCCAATATCTTGGAGAGTGCTCCCCGCCACAGGGTGAACAGGGAGGGGCCGATGCTAGGCGGCATTACAGTGGGCTCGAAAACCCGAATGTCGGGGAGCCCTTCGATGTTGAAGATCTCTAGTATGCCTAGAATGGCTAGAAATACCCGTGTCACTGTGGTCTCCGGATTTTCTAGTTTTTCAAGGGTATATAACCCTGGTAACTTGAGGTGTTGAATCCTCTCATTAGTTGTCTTGTTTATTCCAGGAGCTGTCTCCGGAGTCGGCTCTGCGCTTTCGAAGGGGAACTCACCCGACATGAATTCCAACAGCTCGTCATCTGCCATCGCAAAGTCACTCGATGCTGGTCCTGCCGTTGCTGCTTCCAGATTTTATAACTATACAGTCGAACTTGCTTAATATCCTGCCCTCCGTGCAGACCAAAACAGGGATATAAAGCAAGGTGGAATATTATCCGGACTAAGTAAAAGAAATCATTTCTTTTGTTTTTAAACAATGTCTTACGGTAAACATTTATTCATCTGCAACAGGAAAGAACATGTCATTTAACAATGATTGGCTGAAATTAGCATTAAATTTAACAACAGCACAATTAACCAATGATTCTAGCCGCCCAACCAGTGACAACCTGTCTGCGTTCCACAATGCAAAACAAATTTATAATTTTTGCATAGATTGTAATACGTCCTTGTTGGATACGGATACAATTTCTTCGTCTTTATTATCATCATGCAGGCTGCTTTCAGTTCCCAATGTTTCCTTAGCAGCTAAAATCTCAGCAGCAATGTCAGCATCATCTGTAGACTCTGTGCATGTCGTCAACAGCAACAAATAAATCGTATTGCTCTTGCATCAATCCTTCGGGTGCATCAGCTTCAACTTTTTCCTCTTGCTCTGTAAGAAGAAACTTTGCCTTTTGAAAGCAGTTTTTAGCAGTAGTGTCAGTCACTTGCTTCCAAGCTTTGGTAACGAACATCATGACCTTCAGCATGCTCAATTTCTTGGACACAACACTGGCCGAAATATGCTGGAACTTGTACTAAATACTTGAAGTACACAGCAATAAAATACCACATTCAAATACGTCAAGTTTGAGTGTTAAGTACAAGCTTGACATAACACTGTTAAACAATAACAGAACCTTAACAATTTCAACAAAATATCCCGTCACTTTCGAGTAATATCAACACTTTTCGTGCAATTAACTTTCAATAATGAGCTTTCAGGCATTTAATGATCCCTTGATCACATGGCTGAATCAACAATGCTACGTTCGGTGGTAGAAAAATCAACTCTATGTTGGACAAACTGAGTCTAGGATGGACCGAACAATTGTCAACAATCACCGCCACTTTCAGTTTTGTTTTCTTCAGCTCATCATTCCAGTCGTCCAACCATTTGGCAAACAGCGTCAATGTCATCCCTGCGTTGGCACTGTGTGCATACGGAAAAGGCAACTTTTTAACTCCATGAAAACAGTGTGGCTTTTTGCTCTTGCCTATGATCAACAACTGTCTTTCTCCCCAGTTATGCTTGCACAAACCATAACTGTGACACGCTCTTTGTTGTATTTGCCGCCAGAGAGAGTGTTTCTTTTAAAAATGTTAGAGCCAGATGGCAGCGCACGGTAATAGAGTCCTGTTTCATCTGCGTTGTATATATCTTCAGGTTTATAACGAGCAGTAATGTCTGGCCACTCTTCCTCTATCCATTATGCAGCAGAAGGAATGTCAGCAGCTGCTTTCTCGTTGTGCGCTTTCTTGAAACCAATGCCACAACGTTTCTTTGAACGGTCTACCCAATTGGTCGTGGCCTCATATTCGCTGATTCGCAGCTCCAAAGCAAGTTTCTATGCCTTCTGCAAGCAGCAGGTCTCCGCTGACGCGTATCCCCGTAGCCATAGCATCACGGAGCCATCTTAGCAGAGCTTCTTCGACATGAGAATAAGTGCTTGCTTGTTGCCGTTTGCGGTTTGCTGTTGACGTGTGTGCTAAAGGCTTCATGGACGCTCTCTCTTTGTTTATCGCTTATCAACAGTTGAACGATCCATACCAATGATCACACCAACTTCTTTAAAATTCCTCAATTTTCAGATCTTGGTGATGCTGTTTGTCGAGTCCAAATCTGCAGGCAGCTCTACTGCCCTATCTGGCTGGCAGGAATCCCTAGTTTTCACCATAGTGAAAAGCTGGTTAAACCAATTGCCATATCCCTGTTACTCTTGGAATCTTTGAATTCCTGTGACAGAAGATTCTGTGAGTGCAACCTTTTTGCACTCTGCAACTGCCTTATTAAATTTGTTCCTTACTTGTACGGTATTAAATGGGCAGGGTTCTCGGTCTGCGACACAAGTCTGCAACTGAACTGTGATCTTTTTGTATATTTCCAAGTTCTTCTGCACTTCGCTGTTTGTGAAAATAAGTTTGCTCTTGTAGTATTCGCTGTTGAGAATAATGTCCACTAGATGGTCAAGAATGAAGATTGCATTTTTATTTTCAACAGCTGTAGGGTTTCTCTGATAGCTGCTCTGTTTTCTACCGTGGTTCAGCTCTCTGGAAATACATCCAGTCGAAGAGAGAATTTTTTGCTTAGGAAAGGTTCTTAGTGAAACTTTTGTGACGGCACTAATGTATGAATCGTAGTCTTGCTTTCCTTCGGCGTGTCGGATCACTTCTTGAACAAACTTCTCTGCGGCTACGGGATCCTGTAATGTTTTCCAACACGGAAGTTTAGGACTCCTTGAGAAGAACGAGAAGCAAGAAAGTGATGCATATCGTATTTTTGCGCTCTTTTGGGGTGATTATGAGTATCCTCTATGACAATATATAACAACAGAATTCGTCACGTGACGTTTAGCAATTCATATCAGTGTTGTCTGCATTGGAGCGGAGCGAACCACAGTGTGTTACAAAGCAAGCCGGTACGATTTTCACTCTGCACGAATCCGCTCGTGCTGAGTCACTCCGCTCCGCTAGCAATCCGGTATAGTGTAGTCCAGGCCTGAAATTACTGTACAATAATAACTTTTGAAAGAGACCAAGTGATCATTCTGTAAAGTGTTTGCATCCAAGAGAAGCAACAAATGTAGACGTTGACTGCGATAGCGTGATGACTGTTGTATAGAGAGCAACAATGAAGAAAAAGCTTTACGGGACCCGACCATGTCGGCTGTTATAGACAAATGATCGTTCTCTACAAGTGACCGTTATTGCTGGTTTGATGGTAGTATAGAGTGTTTTGGCGTCAAAGAACAAATGATAAATAGATCATGTACGTGAATATTGTTAAATTCATCGCTGTTAAGTGAGAGTTTGGCGTCGGTGCTTGGTTGATGGGAGTTGTCATAATTATTGTAAAGTAGCTGATGCAAGCAAGTGATCACAAGGTGGCAAAGCTGTGGAACCTGTCTCCTTCACCCTCAGGCATCCGTTACACTGATAAGCATTAGAAGGACTACAGTTACTACCAACAAGTGGAATGAGTGGGTGGGCAATCGAAGATCTCTTTGCTGTTACTCTTAGAACAGGGATCCTGCATATAAACTTATTGTGACAGGTATAGCTTGCCATCCAGAAAGATCAATTGCAAGGCTGGCGGTTTGTGGGTTGGTAGCAGTGCTGTATAAATAACTTTTATTTAGTAACTAGTTACAATTACAAATCACTAATCCCAAATAGTAACGAATTACAATTACAAAATTACTTTCCGGAAAATTAATCTTTACAAATTACTTTCAAAATTGCTTTCCAACACACGCAATTAGTCAATGACACAACACAGCATTCACAAAAGCATTGTTGGAATTCAATTTATTTCTCGTTGCCCAAATACATATCTGACAAAGTGAAAATGCCATAAATCATTAATCAAGCTACGAATGGTTCAATATTTTGCAATAGTATTTGTTACAGATTTTTGTTAAGTTTTACAAGTAACAAATTTTCAAACTTTGCATCGGACATGGAGCACTGATGTGGACAAAAGATCAGCCCTGCACATGAAAACAACTGCTCGCAGAAGCGCTTGCTGGCAGCCCAGTGTTGAATGCAACAAACAATTTTCGTAAACTGGGATAGCTGTCCAGCTCTGACAAACTGGTGCCGTTCGACTTGAGGAAATCCTCTAACGGAGAAGAGCTGATCGGAACTGCTCGCTTGTGGAGAAAAAAGAATACGTAATCTTTGTCCTCATGTGCCGGTGCCGCATGCATTGGTGCGTTTAATGCCATCTCTTCTAGCCGTTCGTTGATCATGTCTTTTCCTGTGGGAAACAAATAAATAATAACACATAAAAGTAGGAAACATAATTGATTCAGTGCTGTTAAAAATAGTTGTATTCGCAGCACAATTTCAAATAGCGCCAAATCATCGCAAGGAAGTAGCAAAAGTAAAATCACTTGATAAAAATTGCCTTTGTTTATTTCATCGTCGTCTGTAATCCAATTGCCTTTGGAATAAAGGTGAAGGATCAAGGAAGCAATCATTCGTTCATCTGTCAAGACTGGCGCAAATCATCGTTCTATGCCTTTGACGAGGGCCGCTATCAAATGACAACAACATGGCCGCCGGGTGAAATCGCTACTCTTCTTCCTGAGCTTTTCAAACAAAACTTAACTGTTGGAAGGAGATATCCCATGTAGGCAAGTTCGTCTACTTGCAGAATATTGAGGGCTTGGGCCAGTGGCTTCATCGCAGCTTGGTAATCCTGTATAAAATGCAATTTGACGGCAGTCAACCTACGGCCATAAAAACAAGCAGAACATCCATCAGAAAAACTGAATGATAAACCATTTCACACTCCAAAGACACCTTAAACAAGTAGTGATACTCTAAACCCTTAAACAATTAGATAGGTAATCATTGCATTGAGCCCGCTATTTTTCTGATACAAACAATTTACAGCTAATGTTGCAACTAGTCATTTGAAAGCAAATTGAAAAAAATTATGAGTAGGAGACTGTTAGGCATACCAATAATTTCATTAAAGCATCCTTCATGAGCAACAAAGAGTCAATGACTTAGGGCCACATGCCTTGGCAAGTCAAGAACAGCACACAATTGATGGAAGACTGTTTCCCCTACATCTTTGACAATGCGATTTAGCCTTTCCAGTGCGTCATAGACGGCATTCCATCGTGTCACAACTGGCCTTTTGATGGAGAGCCCACATTTCTCTGCAAATTTCTCTGTTGCTTGGGCAGAGCGGCCCACCTTGTTCCACATTGCCTGGCATTTCGTGAAAGTGGATCGGCTGATATGTTTATACGACGGATCTTTTTACGCTGCAGCCGAATCGCTCATCACCACCAAATTCAGGGTGTGCGCTACATATCGATGATGAGGAGGCAGTCACATATCATTCAGGTTGCCACAGCAGCTCGACAATAACGCACTGTCCAGTTGTGACTGTACGTCTGTTGGAGCAAAGTCAGGTCCCCATTCCTCTTCTCCCGAGTCGTCAGCCATTCCAGGTTTGGTCGCTTCTGAGAAGACGGAAAAGGCCTTCACAAAGTTGGACCCGTTGTCTGTAGTTGTCGCAACAATTTTCGAGACCACGCCATACTCCGCGTGGATGTCATGCAGTGCTTCAGCGAGGACATCGTACGTGTGCTTGCCCTTCAGTCTTCGGCAAGCCAGAGCCGCACATTTACGGACAAGGCTATCATCAAGCCAATGCACGGTGACGCCAAGATAGGACCGCCCTATTGACCTAAAATATTTTTGTATGTAGATAATAGTAGTTTTATTTCAAGATAATATTCTGCTGTGCATGAAGGCTGTCTCATTCATTCAAGCAATATCTACTACAGTCAAGCCTGTATTAGCGGCCACCTCTATAGAGCAGCCACCTGTGTATAAAAGCCACTTGCTTATAAGGGTCATTTTTCTCAAGTCCCAGAGGTGGCTGTTATAGACAGGTTTCACAGTACTAGTTTATGTCATGAAGTTGAAAATAAAAGTCATTAGATATGTCTCAACACTATTAATGTTTTACTAAAGGCTTTATGCAAGCGCTGCCTTGCACTGCAATTACTTGCCAAATTCATTATCTTGCATTAATGAACAAACAACAGCATGAAAAAATAGCAGTAACAATGGTTCAAAGCTGCCTCTATTCCTTCAAAATAGGTTCTGTACAAAGATTTGTAAGGTAGCAGCATGCAATCCATATTTTGTTGAGGTCATTAGCCATGGAGTTAGGAAAAACGTTCCACAGGATTCTGTAGTTTTTTATTTGACCAATGGCATGCTCTACGTAGATTCGGCAATTCGCAATCTTTACAGTGTCCTCCATTTGCTATGTAGATAGCTGCTTGCCGCCTTTAACAAAGGGAGGAATACTTAAATGTAAATTTTTTCTCTCACTTGCTAACAAATTGGCAATGTCAAATCCTTTGTCCACCATGATTGCATCGCCCTTGTCAAGGAGCTTAACGATGCCACATTTCCTTGTGATAGCTTTGTCCGAGATCCGGCCAGCAGATACATTTGATACAAACATAATGAAACCATTAGGTGAAATGCCTACAAGCCCCTTGGCAGTATTGTGACTCTTGTAAGAGGAATATGTCTTTGATTGCACAGTGAAGTGGCTAGGCTTCTCAATGTAGAGCTCTGTGCAGCCGACAATCACACGGGTGTCCTTGTACTTGGCCTTAAAAGATTAAGGCAAGTACTTCTGAAGAACCTCTTTTGAGGCCCAAATGTTCATTTGGCAAAATGTTCTGGCCAGCAGGTCCAACCAAGTGTGAAAAATCAGGGACACAGAACTTTTGGCAATGCCAAAACGGTAAGCCAGGTCTCCTACACATAATCCAGATTTCAATCTCATGAGGACAAGTACCAGCTCGTCCCGCTATGAAAGCGTTCTCTTCGTCACAATCCTGACTCTTTTTGATATTCTTTTACTGCCAACATAGTTAAAATGTGGTAGCTTTCGCACAAACAACTGGTATAAGACTGAAAAGTTCTTGACAGTGCATCCTGTGTAGTATTTGAATGAGGCAGCATTACTACTCAACAAAGAGAAACGTAACACGTTTGTTGATTGTTTCTTGACATATTCATGCTCTACCTTCAGCCTGGCCAGTGTTTTTTGTAGGCGCTTGCATTCCTCTGTTTTACGACAGAGCAGAGTGGCCAACGAAGCAGAATTTCGTTTTTCGTACTGCAATTCCTTGTTTTTTTTCTTCTGCCAATTCTGCTGGTTGGTTAGAAGCTGTCGTAGAAGCTTCCAGTGAAGAGCAGTCAAAAGAAATGACATCTTCATGCTCTTCGATGGCATCTGCTTGGTCAACCTTACAATATTTCTGTTCCTCTCGAGCGAGCCTTGAGCGAAGTTCACTGTCATCACGCATGGAAGACTCAACTGCTTCACTAACATCGATAAATTTGTTCACTAGCCAAGTTACCAGTCGCCTTTTCTTAGGAGAATCTTTCTTGTTGTGGGTGAAGACAGTTGGCACAGTATTCATATAGGTCTTCTTACGTCCTGTAAAATGGGCGCTGCAGACTCGATGAGAGATTGTGGGAGAAAAAAACTGAAACATCCCTTATTTCCAGCTCGTTTCACGGTGTTCAACCACTTCTTCCTCAGTTCTGCATTCTTCTGAAATATGTGGAACGACAAGTGCTTGTGCCTCAAGTTATTGTTGTAGCAACCAGGCACGCAACATGTAATGCCAGTCATGGCAAATCCAATCCACAGGCACAGGTGTACATCCAAATGCAAAGTCAAGCACGATTTTGTTCACGAATCCACAAAGAAAATTTTGCTGAAGAACTAAGTTCCCGTGATTCTCCTCGGGTTCTAATTTCGATTTCGCGCATCCGCATGTTTCTTTGAAACAGACTATTTGAGCAACGGCAGTTTCAGGTCTGCCTACAGCGCCTTCAACCGGCTGCAAGCTAGTGGAGAGTGATGGAAGTGTGTTACGATTTCCTTGCCTTGGTGATCATGTCAATGACAGAGCGTTGTGAAAATTTTGCATCCTTGATCACAAGCTGAATAGTGTGGATGAAACAAAACGCATTCTCCATGCCAGCCAGAAGTTACAAATTACTTTTATAGAGTTACTTTACATTTATGGTGTTCTATACTTTGTATTACTATGTTATAATTAATAATAGTTACTTTATACTCTAGCCCTTACTATGTTATACAGCACTGTGTACACAGGTGCTATCTGCACCGTGGATTCAAAGAAGAGACTGAGGCACAAAAGAGGGAGAAGCAAGGCTGGAACATCGCAGGACTGAGTTCTACGCAAACTATCCTGAATCAGGTCAAGTAAGCTTTGTTTAGGCGCACTAACAAGGAAGTTTACATCAGACATTAAGGAACGATGTGGCCTGAAAATCAGTCCCCCATAAGAAAACAAACGCTTACATGCAGCGCTCGCTGGCAAACCAGTGTTGAGTTCAACAAACAACTTCTGGAGAGACGGCTAAGATTTTAGAATTGCAAGATCCCTTCTTGAATCAGAGAGGAATTCCGCCAGAGGAGATTTGGACTCTCTCTTCCTTGGCAATTTCCCCAAGAAGTCGTCGTCATCTATTTCTGTGGCTTGCATCGTGACTTCTACTTCCTCTGCAGATGAAGCAAGTTTATTGTTGATGGAGTGTTTGGCTGAAGAAATATAGCACAGTAGTATTCAAAGGTAGCACTTTTGATCCATTTACGATTCTACACATCAACAGTCATATAATGCACCGCCAACATTGCTACTATGACGTCATATCAATGATATTACAATGTCATGAAGCACGACATTGGTTACAGTGAATGTTCAAATATAGCTTATAGAGTATAGATATTTTATAATGCATATTAAATAAACATAGCGATATCCATCGTAATGGTAGACACACAGCATTACCAGCATTAAGGACATTCTCGTCATCAGTCCATGAGTCCTTGAAATGAGGATGAATAACTTCGGCAGCAAGGACTTTTTTATCCGACAGAATACTCCTAATGCGACGATTCAATCCATTATGCAATGCAGTGGTTAGTGGCTGGCATGCATTTGTGGTGTGACAGTCTAGGCGCTTGCACTTCAACTTATCACAAGGAAGGTAATGTGTGGGAGCAAGGTAGCCCATGTGCGCCTGCTTGTCTCCTTGGAGGATTTCGAGTGCGTGAGAAACTGGCTTTTATCACCAACTCGTATGACTTTAGAAAAGTGATCTCAGTTGACTTCAGCCTGAAATGAGAAATAATTGAATTATCAAGGCTGATTTGTCTAGCATTAGAAAAGAAGTTACTATCCGCATTCACAATGATAGCAGTAGAACTGAGATCAGATATTAATTAATGCAATAAATTGTGCAGTACTATCTGTCGTACAGTAAGATCGAAGGCAAAAGGCAAGGAATGGAAACAAACTTATTGCTAAAATCAAACTCAAGCAATGAACACCAGTAGCACACGCATCGAATACCTGGCAGTGTCGATCTCATCATATAGCTGGAAGAATGCTGTTTCTCCATTCTCGGTGATGAATTGATGATGCGGTTGACTCTTGCTACCGCAGAGAAAACAGAATTCTAACGTGTTGGAACGAGTTTGACAAATATTAAGCCACATGCTTTCTTTCACTGTATCTGCTACTTGTGGATAGCGTGAAGTTTTATTCCACAGCCCCTGCTCTTTGCAAAGGTGCCCCTGCTGATGCACTTGTAGCCAGCATCCTCCTCGGCTTTATCTGCGTCTGTGGTTGCGATCAGATTTAGCGTGTGGGCTGCACATCTCTGATGAGATGGAAGATGGAATTCGTGATCCAGTGATGCTGAAGTTAATGTGCTAGTAATGTCATTCACGTCAAATTCAGCAAACTCGTCCTCGCACTGGACATCTGATGCGAACAACGAGAACGTATTCATATGCTTTGTCTTCTGCTTCTTGCATAATGATGCTGTTGTCGGTTGTTGTAGAGGTGACTTTTGATCCTATATTATATTCCGCATGGATCGCTTAGATTGGTTCAGCCAGTAGTTGATATGTGTGCCTGCCAATAATCCTCTTGCTGGCCAATGCACCGCTCTTCCGCTGAAGATTCTTGCCGATCCAGTGGACTGTCAGTCGCAGATATGACTGATGGTGCGCAGCTCAGCAATCAGTTGTCGTCGCACAGAATGGCACAGCAGCCATCGGTGCAGGCGCAACATTCTCTGAATGTCACCATTTGTGAGGATGCGATATTTGTAAAGTAACTTGTAAGGGAGGTCAACCTTAAAACTAACAATTACAAATTGCAGCCAGTATTTGTAACGAATTACCGCTACAGCTACTTTGGTGGAAACATAACGATTACAGTTACAAATTGCTCAAAAAAGTAACGATTAAATGTAGTTAGTTACTTGTAACGAATTACGTTACAGCTCTGCGTGTAAACAGAAACTCCACACTAGTTTTGACCTGGACTTTCAGCACGCATGGTTTGAGTTGAACTTAGCCTAAATGTTATGCGGCCAGCATTGAATTTTCTGCTCGGAATAGTCTTACTCGCCATATATAGTTAGTTTTTTGGGCATCTCTGACATAAAACTCCTGTCTATACCTATCTATTTGGTCAAAAATGTTGTGCTGTTTACTTTCAAGTGCTACTTACTTATTTGCAAATTACTCAAAATATATTATCTTCTCATCTTCATCATATTGTTTCATCTGTCTTTGTTGTTATGTTTTTAAGGTTTAAATGTGATAGCCAACTTGAGCTGCAGCTAAATGACTACAAGGCCATCGTTACAAAGGTATTCTCAGTGACCTCCACCACAATGTTCCCAATTCTCGTTTAATGGAACCATCTTGGTTGAATGTGACACCTGCTCTGCTTGAATGCTGAGGCACTTTGTTGAAGAGTTATCAAACACTGTGTATGTGCTGAATGACTTGTGATTTTTCACTGTCATTGCAAAATGATTTTGCCGGTGATAAATTCATTTGAGCTAACTTAAGTAGGTTATGAATGTAGTAATAATCAATATCTTTACTGGTAGTATTTGACTTGTCCTTGCTGTAAATACGAAAGACATATGTTTTCCTTATTAATGTCACCGGCCGGCTAGCAATGATCTACACCAATCTTAGTTTTTGATACAGTCAAACACGTCACAAAAGAACACCAGCGGGACTACAATAATTTTTCCTTATAAGACAAGTGAAATTCTATTGGATGTCTCGAGGTGTGACGATGGAACTATGTTGTCTCATAACAGGTGTCCTCTTAGTAGTGGTGTCCATTAATTTGCAGGTTTGACTGTCTTTACTTCTGTGAACACTACTGTCATCAATTAAAATGTAACCCACTTTACACAAAACCCTTGCGTATTATCATTCTCCAGAGTTCAATAGACCTGAATGACCACTTATTGTTTCTCTTACAACCTTGCTCATTGAATCTCTTTCAATTTAAACAGCATAGAAGATTCGTTTTTCTGTGAAAGTAAACATTTTCATTAGTTTAAAGAGTAACTCAGTAGGCAGAGATACAACCAGTCAGCAACTGCAGGTTACATGCTAATCCTTGGATAAAACTCTTATCCTTTTTGTCTTCAACAACCACCTGTCATATAAATGACCACCTGTGTGAAGCAATCACATTCAATAGGCATTTAAAGGTTTGAGTAATACAATTGTCATGTATTGAATGGCCACCTGTGTTAAGAGATAGAGATGGGACAAAGTCCAGTATTGGAAATTTTCGATTTAGAATTTCAAATGGTAAAATTCGGAAAAGCGAATTCGAATTCAAACACTTTTGATTTCCTTCACGAGAATAATTATCGGAGAGACAACAAGTCTATAGACAACTAAAGCCACTTTTATGACGGGTGTGTTCATTTCCCTTAAAAATTTCCCAAGTACCTAGGCCGACACGGCAGGAGAAGACTATCGGAACCTTGTTTTGGCATTGGATTGACAAAGAAAATATGAATTTCTGTATTAAAAAATAATAACTTGCAAAGGCGATTTTCAGTTTTGACTTTTCGATTTCGATTTCCAATTCGATTTTGAATTTTGGCACCGAAGTTCGGGAAAACCAATTATTACAACTTCGTCCCATCTCTATAATAAGAGACCACCTGTATTATGAGACCATCTCTTTATTACAATGCTTTGGACATGATGATGGCTTCAGACAGGTTTGTGAGGAAAGCAAAGCTAACATATGACCCAGCATAGCTTTCTATTATTTCGCATGACTGATGCCATTAATACATTTATTTCAGAGGCTTCACCAAAGCAGCTCGCCTCATGACTTCCTTGATGAGCTAGCAAATATTATGGTGAGTCTGATCCAGCAATGTCTTTAACTGCTCTGAATCTGTGTTCTCTGTTTTATAATGCATATGATGTTAAGTGATGTAACAGTACCGTAGCCTTGTAGCAGGTTATCTCAAAACGTGTACAATTTCTGCGTTTTGTAATAGAACACAGATAAAATATTTTCATTGTGACATCTCGTGACATCACATGCTCAATGATTGTTGTCAGCTGTTGCAACAAGCATGTTACAGTGACCTATTGCTGAAAATGTCTCTGTAAACTGACATGGAAAACGTAAGCATTTGAAATCATTCCTGACTCGCCTCCTGATGGAATATTAATTCACAACTGTTTTATGCTCAACATTTTTTAGGAAAAACTCCATTCCCAGCAAGATTGCTTCAAATCACAACATATTGCAAACTACTGTGATGTAGTCATGAAAGAGATTGAATCTGCGGGATGGGAAAAGTAAGCTTCTCTTGTGTACTTTCGGACCGCGTTTTGTTGTTGTTGTGATTGTTGGAACACAAAAGAAAGTGTACCGTTCGAACCGTGGAAACTAAAGTAAAAATTGAATATGCACAAGACTGTTTTGCTGCCAGAGAGTTCTCTTGCACTAAGGCAAAGTATTGTGGAATCAGCTGCCAGCAGTAAAAACGTGTAGGTAATACTCACATGTCATTAATATAAGTGTATAATTAAACCTGTATTAGTGGCCACCTCTATAGGGCAGCCACATGTGTGTAAAGGCTACTCTTCATAACCCCAAAATGACGCTTTCTAAGGAAATCAACCTTGACAGAAAGGCTACCTGTCTATAAAGGTTACTTTTATCGGGTCCCAAAGGTGACTATTATAGACAGGTTTCACTGTAATATTATACTATTGAAGTACTTCTTAAATTTGTAACGGAAACACCTAGATTTCTATCGCATTTTATGAAGATTAGTAAGGTGTCCCAATGAAGTATACAGCAGAATTGTGCAAACAGCAGATAGACATTCTGCAAGAGCTCACAAAGGTAGACGTGTGCAATGCAATTATTTTGTGACCATTAATTATAAGCAATATTATTTGTTGTCGTATTGGCAATATTTCCATATATAACCCTTTTTTTATTTTTCAAAAAATGCTGCATGTATAAGTAATTGACATTCTTGACGTTCTTCTGCTTCTTTCTTCCTCATTTCTTTGCTTTTATTACTTGCTGTTTCCCAGTTTCCCTCTCTCTTTTGCCTTCTCTCTTATTCACACTTACTACAGTTTTTATATCTTTGTTTTATGTAAATATCTGTAAGAAATTTTAGGATGTCTCAAGCAAACAAGCACATGTCTTACATGATGTTCCTGATGATCATGTACTGTATATATCTTTTGCTTCTTATTTCACTTAGCGTGTGTCTGAATTTTGTTATTATGATCAAATGTACAGTCCATCTGTCTATCTACGTCATTATAAACAGACTAAGTCATTGATTTGCAAAACTTGATTCTTTCAGGTTGGTTTTTATGAACGAGAACTTCTCTACACTGAAGTTTTCGATCAGGTATAATTGTTGATCTTTAGATGACTTATAATTTTCTAGAATTTCCTCACAATTCTGCATCCCCGGTGTTAATTATAAGAGATTGACAATTTGCACAATACTTTCTACAGGGATAAAAGTCAAAGGCAGCATATTTTACAATTTCATCTCTCTTCAAAGGTATATCCATAAGAACTATTTGCTTTTCCAGCTCTATTTTTGCGGCTAAAGGGAAACCTGTCTATAACGGTCACCTTTGAGACCTGAGAAAAATGACCTTTATTAGACAGGTGGCCTTTCATTCTAGGTTGATTTCTTTAGAAAGTATAATTTTCGGCTTTATGAAGAGTGGCCTTTATACGCAGGTGGCCGTTAATACAGGTTTGACTGTACTTTGTACATATTTCATGCATTTGCTGATTGAGAAGACTGTGTGACTGTAGAAGTAGCAGTTACTGACAGTACCATAGGTCTCCATTGCTATGCTCAACCATTGAATAACCGTTGTAACAAACGTTTGCACATGTTGCATTCACTTTAGCAACCAAGTCATGTTTTGCAACCTCACGGTAGAGAACTAAACATAGCCACCGTATGGTTCCTGTATCTCCAAAGTACTAGATATTTTCTATTTAAATGTTTCATGTAAATGTCATGCTAGTAGTGTCTTTACATTCCAATCAGAAGACTTGAGTTATTGAGTGGCACTTGTTTGACGTTTTGCACTTGGCACTCACATTCGTAAACCAGACACTTGTCAATCCACCCCCACCCCATTCCACTCCACCCTACCCCACTCCACCCTGCCCACACCATCCCACTCCGCTCCATTTCATTTCATGTGTAGTGCACAACACTATGGATCCAGAAATATGTTTAATCCATTTGAATGAAAACCATGTGAATTAGAAAACAGAACGAAAAACCATGTGAAAAGGGCACTTTTACACGGTTTTCATACAGTTTTTCACGTGATATTTACATGGATTTCAGATCGCTCTGGTTCATCGTGTAATGTGTCAACAATTTATTCCATATTATGTAAGATATCATGTAAGTACCTTATTATTTTCTGTTGACAGTTCCCGTTGCAGCTGCCAGTGGTCGTTCACCAGTTGCCATTGCAATTCAAAGTGACTTGGCCATTAAAGGTGCAATGATAGTAAGATGTCGAATGATTTAGCAATGCCTCTTTCTTATCTTGGCACACTGAAGAATTTACTTCCTTTCAGATGATATAGTTGACTAATCTACGATTGTGTGGTGTTGGCATGCTTGCATAAGTTGGTATGACCAAAGAAGGCAACTAGCATCCAAATCCATAAGTGTCTTGCACCTCGAGATTAATATTGCAGGCAGTGCACAGACTGGTAAAGAAAAAGTTTCAAAATCTCACAGCCAGTAGCAATGATGAGGAACTACTGCTGAAACCCCACCGGCAAAGCCATGCCCGTCGCAGTGAGATTGACTGCAAGAACCCACTTTCTGACAGCGCATTTAACCCGTCGTGCCACAGTATGACTAGCCTTTGTTAAAACCGCATAGCACACCAGCACCTTGCTGTGAGTTTAACTTCACCTAAATTACATTAAGCTACATTTAATATCCATGTAGTGAATGTAACAATCAATTTTAATGTTGTGAGGGTCATCTTTAGCTGCTATTAGATATGCCTGCCACCGCAAGACTTGCCACAAACATTAATGCTGATGACGTAATTGCCCATTTGCTGTTGCAAATCAACTTGTTATCTGCTGACCTAATTTTTGTCACTTTTCTCTGTGTTAATAATTACTGTATTTGTCGTGTGTGATGTTCTTTTTAGGGCAATTTGCTCTCTTCAGCAGTACATCAGTTTGAAGAGGTAATATGCTGCAGAGGGCGTAATAGAGCTTCTTGTTTACTAACACTAGGTAGAATTTAGAATTTGCATATGATTTTCCACAACAGACTGATAGTGCAGCGATGACAAGATAACGGCTTCATGGCCGAGTGGCAGGAACGCTGGCTTTCGTACCCCGGGTACGGGGTTAAAATCCCAGCCGGACCTGCAGCTTGGACCATGTTGCTGCCCTTGTGGCGAGGGGCTTAATATGACGCGCCGTGCTACACAATTATAATCAGTGCAGAGGTGGTTCGAAACGTCCAACTAATAGTTCTAGACAAGGGAGCCAGCCCTCGCAATGAGGGTGGTGGAACTCGTAAAAAATCCCCTTACGTACCTCCACTGCTCATCCAAAAAAGTGTCTGTCTCCATGTGTGGCAGTTAAAAAAAAGAGAAAAGAAATGACAAGATATCACCCATTAACACTCTAATGCACTCTTTGCTTGCTAATTGCTTTGGTGTGTCTTGTTTGCTTGTAAAGAACAGTGATACATGCCCGTAAAAGTCACGTTCAAAACCAAGAAAACTTTCTCTATATAAAATAGTGGTCTTTCCGTATAGGTTGCTTTCTATAGAATATGTTGTTTGAAACCCTTTGGGTATTAAAGTGGCCACTATGCAAGCAAGTTACTTTTCTATAGAGTTACCACTAGCGCAGTTTTGACTATACAGTACTTGAAAACAGAAAGTGCTGTCAATAATTACTGTTTTTATCAATAATTTGACAGCATGCCCTGATGATGAGTGGCATTTGTCATTTCTTGCTTAATTCACAAGACTTAAAGTGATCTTGTTCACATGATGTTTCTTTGTTGAAGATATTGGCTCGTCTGCAAAGCTTTTGGACTATTCTGGAAGAGATTGACAACAGTTGCTGGGTGTTAGAGCCCGAAAAGCCTGTCCTGTCTGACACAAGAAGGCGGCTAGCATTGGGTAAGAATTTTATTATTGCTTTAGATTATTAAATAGTTGGAAAAACTATTTGAAAAGGCATATTTCACACGGTTTTCACACAGTTTTTCACATGATTTTTACTGAATTTCGTAGCGCTCCAGTTCATAGTGTTTGGTCATAACCCTTTACTGTTGTCTGCTTTCTCATCGAAATCAGAATTTTTCATCTGCACAAAGTATTTAATTAAAAAATCTGCAGAATCTAACAGAGCCATTTGTGGAAAGGCTTTGCGAAGACGAGCTGCGTTCTTGGCACGTTTATTGAAATTATTGCTGTGAAACAAGCACCTTGAATTAACTGTTTTTGCCTGGTCTTTCCTCGAGTGATTTGTTAAGGATCAATTTCAGTTTGTCGGGAGCTGAGAAACAATGCACAGCATACAGCAACTCGGACCAGCTAGTATTACAAGACTTCACATGTGTCATCACCTGCACAGCACAGATGCTGTCAGTCTGTCTTCTTTTTGTTTCATGCACTTGCATTCAGTGAAACCTGTCTGTAATGGTCATTTTTGGGACCTAAGGAAAATGACTTTTATAGACAGGTGGCCTTTCTGTCCAGGTTGATTTCTATTGAAAATGTCATTTTGAGGTTATGAAGAGTGGTCTTTATACACAGGTGGCTGCTCTATAGAGGTGGCCACTAATACAGGTTTTACTGTACTGTTTATGCTACTTGAAAAGTCATTTACTTCTGTGAGTTATGTCACGATATAGTACTGATGAGTGATCTCACATTGGCTGTTACTTGCTTACTGCTATTTTGGCTGTCTCGTTTGTTTTTACGTCATTATTGCATGGTTTTGTCTTGTGTTTATAGAGAGCAACCTTTCTCTGATGCTAACCATTGACCCACTTAACCCACATGGAATACCAGAGTACTTGTTTGTTGGTCCAGACCAAAGTAAGTGCAACAGAATAGTTCGTGCAAGAGAGAGAGAGAGAAGGAAAGCTGAATATGAGTGACTCCTTGTAAATTGCTTTGAGCATGTTGTCTCTTTACACAGTGCATACTGCTGTAAATACAGTTGTCGCACATAAGCCAAAATGATACCACTTATACATGCAGGACCATGATGCTTCTACGAGACCAGGATCCACACTTGCTTCACACCACAGACTCGCAGCGGGTCCAGTATGTTGCGTTTGGCTACCATCATTTGCATTGCAGTACAAAAATTCAAACCCTAATTACTTTAAGCATCTTCAACTTACGCCTGCCATATAAGCAATGATAGATCAACCGGCCATGTCTATCTATAGTTTATGAAATTATGACTTGCTTGTGTCGTAGGAGTGTGCCAATTCAAAGATAAGATGGCGACTAGTATCAGTATATGGTGCGTATCATGAGTCATGGCTTGTCCTCCTGAAGTTCTCATTCAGTTAACCCTCATCTGATGGTAATTATACCTGTGTAACCACTTATAACACATGTCAGGAGAACGAAGCTGATCATAACGAGGCAGTATAGGACCTGGTTTGTTGGAGGGACCATCATACTTTTACCAAAGTAGCAAAAATCCGAGCCAGCTAATAAGTAGGAGTGTGTTAGAGAATAAGATTTTCTGTTTCTGCCTCCAATTCCTGGCTGTACTCGCTAAACTTGACAAAATTAGGCTCAGTATTTTATTTAGTGTGCACAGTTAAGAATTGAAATACATTTCACAGTTCGTATAATGATATAAATTAAATTCAGTCACTGTTATTTACATATAAACACGAGTCTTCTAAACAAACAAGCAATTTTGGTTACGGAATGACCCTATCGTATCTGTCAATTTAGTTATCAATGTATTATTGATGTGTAATAGTACTTTACAATTTATGACTGATATGATGAAATATACAAACAAACAAACAAACAAACAAACAAACAAACAAACAAACAAATAACATTGACATCAATTACTTATTATTATTTTAATTTTATAAGGGATGTCAGCCTCTCCGTTCTCAAAAACTTTTCAACTGTCCTTGGCATTGACTTTCCATCTCCAACAACGACTAGAAGAGAGGTAACAAATATTAATTGACTAATCCTTTGATGGTTAAACCATCACAGATGACTGATGATTTGTGTTTTCTTTGATGTTACTTTGTGATCAGCTGCACCTGGCTGTGATTAATGGTGTAGTTACACTATGAGAATAAAAAGTACTGAAAAAGTACTGAGAAAGTACTGAAAAGAGCGTACCTACTGAAAAAGTGCTAAAAATGTTCTGAAAAAAAGTCAGCACATTTTAAAATAAGTGCTGAAAAAGTACTGAAAATACCGATTTCCCATCTGAGGTGTGATTATGTTATCTAAAGAAGATAAAAGTACTGAATTTTCAGTACATTTTCAGCACTTTTTCAGTACATTTGAGTACTTTGTTTCTGACAGTGTTATATGACCGGTTTAAGAGGAAGAGGGATGGCCTCTTTATGTAAAGGACTGCCTATATTATTGCTACAGATGTCTACCTCAGGTCCAGATGATTGCCAGTATTTTGCAGTGTGCATAGCACAGTGTTTCCAAATATGTTGGGTGACTTCTGCATCATTTGTGACATCTGCATCATTTTCAGCTGACAATTTTTTTCACAGTTTTGGAAGTAGCCAAGTAGTCTTTAGAAATGTTTTGATTGCTTCTACACACCTATACTGCACAATGCTTGTGAGATGTTTTTGACTAGTATTAGCATCTTCCTAAACTCAATTTACCAATCTGCTCTATTTTCCCGGTAGCAGATTCCCTGATTCTTTAGTATGCACAGCCAATATACCTAAAACTGAAAACAAGTTAAATGTAGCCAGAGTATGTTATTTTTTGTTTAGTGGCGGATCTAGCGGAGTATTTAGTAAGTTTATTACTGATTGCTCATTATGTTACTTTTTCCCTTGGCAGGATTTTACGAATGAATGTGGCATCTGCTATGCTTTTAAACTTGAGCAAGAAACGCCTTCCAAATCATGCGAAAATGCAAAGTGTCAACAGAGCTACCACACATCTTGTCTTGTAGAGGTTGGTATCCGCAAGGATTGAATGATTGTGTGCGATAAGAAATCAGAAATTTGATGTTATGTTACCACAAAAGAATTTGCCCTTCTGGATTTAAACGTTTTGACAAGCAATGACAAAGTCATATCTGCAAATCAGCGCTACATTCTTTAAGTAATTTTTTTAATGCTGGCAACATAACATTTAGGCAAAGTTAAACTCAAGCCATGACAGCTGTGTCCGTGGGTCCGCATGGCCAATGTCAGTGCCTCGGGTGACATCTGACCAACCTCATTGCCATGCAGTAAATAAGTAAGGATAAACCCAGCAGTCAGTCACTCTTGCACGAGGTAGCGAGCAACACAGCCACAATTTCCGCGACATGCTATTGATCCGTGTGCATCGCAAGCCGTCCACATCGCAAGTAGTTTATACGCAGGATGCCTTGTCATATGAGTAACAGCAAGGAGGCTTTTGACTCCCACCCACCACTTCCACTTATTAAATGTAGTTGTAGTCTTTCCATTGCTTATCAGTGTGACTGGTGCTTGGTTGTAAATGGGACAGGTTCAGCAGTTTTGCCACCTTCTGATCGCTTGCTTACACCGACTACCTTACAATATGACAACTCCCATCAGTCAAGCACCGACGCAAAAACTCTCACCTAATGGCGATGAGTTTAATTGAATCTTAATGTTGTGTGTGGGGTAATGGGATAGAACTATTTTTGGAAAATGAGTGCAGCTGATGTTCCCACCTTTCTACGTTAATGAATAAACATTTAGTGTACGATTGTACATTAATTTCTCACGGTGCTGCAATATCTATATAGATGTAAAGCCTATCTATAAAGTTGATATTATCACAGCCTTGAGTCTTGAAATCACTCTTGCTCAAGTGTCTAATAAATTTCGTCATGGGCCAAATGCCCGTCGGCGCTCTATCGATGCAATCCGAACAGATCGGCGGACATCGACTGCCTGTTGTGCTTCTACCACAGCAACTCGGTTTATTGCATGGTCCAGCAGGCCTTCTACAGTCTCGCCGCACAGCCGAGCAACTGCGCTTGCAAAGCGTGCTCGTGGTCTTCCAGGGCCTCTTCTTGTTTCCTCTGGCAGCCCTCCGAACATATCCCGTTCCAAACTTCCACGTCTTGCCAGATGAGCGAGCCATGAGGATTGCCTACGGATGACGTCGCATGCGCGGAAACACCAGCGATTCCCGATTCGCTCATCCAGCTCCGCGTTTGAGACATGGTCTCGCCAACTGATGCCTAGTAACTCTCTCCAGACTGACCTACCAAACGCATCAAGCCGTTGTACATTCGCTGTTTCTCAAGCGTCACTCATGTTAAATATTCATGCTGGACATTCGTTTACCCGAGAATCACGTAATTACTAAAAATTCTGCCATTGTTACAATTTATCTAGCTACTATTTCGTGGTTGCTATTCGAGGTGCCTAACGAGTAAAGACACTGTGAGCAAATAATTATCTTGAGAAATTCCACCACATTTTGCAGTTTAAATTCAAGAGAAAAGCCTTCAAATTGTTTTCTCAAAACCAGATTGTGCACAAAAGCAATTTGCAGTTAAATGGCCAGAAATACGCGATATTTATAGATTTAATCCCATTTTATCTTAGTCATATTTTGATGAACACTGATATTTTCCTGTTTTCGTGACGTCATTCAAAGGAAGTGAGGAATGAGAGCCAGTTCAAAACTCGAGTTCAAGATTGGAAATGGAGTAATTGAAAAACAGTGGATGAACGACAGCAGCTGCATTATTCATCTCGCAGAGCTTGTCTCGTGGTGGTTTGCTGATATGGAATAATGGACATAATTTACCTTGAACTCGGGCCAGCGTTTGACCACAAAGTAATGGATGTGGGCTGTGCCCTGACTCAGTGGCTCGTGTACGCACAAGAAAGGTCTGCTTTGTTGCTCAGTCTCTTCATAAAGACCACTCAGCTTATCCACTCCTAGAAGTCTATTCTCATCCTATGTTGTATTGGCTCGCAACCAACTTCGTTTCGGATTGGAGTAGTTTGTCGCAATGTGGGTTGAGTTTTATCAAGTACAAATTCAAAGCTGTTATGTGTATCCGTCGCTGCAGCCGTCGCTTCTGTATGATTATTCTGCCTAGGCACTCTAATGACTCTTTGTCATGAATTCCTCCTTAGTTATTCTTCGTCTCTTCGGAATGGTTTATCGTTGCATAATCCCTGCCTTCTTCGTCTGTGTCAAAAATAAACTACTCTTTGTCAGAATATCGGTAATTGTTTATGCCAAAATTGTTTTGCTTCTCTTATTTGCGATTCATGACTTAGCGATAAAAATGTGTACCTTTGAATAATTCGTACCATGCAGTTCGTTGAACGTTTCAATTTTTTTATTCTACAGAAAAAGCAACTTGTCCTCTGTTGCTGTTGTTTCTGCAAACCTTTTCAAACCAGCTCTACTACGCCACCCATTGCGGTAGCCGTCAATCTAAGTCCAAAGCTAAAGTTGGGATCTAAAAGGTTCCCTATGCCACTTTGCAAATTAATTTTGTTGACAACAGTTCCGTGCGATATCGAGTTCTATCACCACATCTCTTAGCCAATCAGATTGCGAGAATCCAAAATGCTATGTTATAAAAGATTGTAGGGAAGTGTTGGCAATTAGGATATTTGCATATAAAGGAGATTTGCATGTGCCCGATCTGCTTACATGAGGTCTCAACGGTAGGTTGGTAACCATGGTGACTACTGTATATGATCTTATTGGATAACAAACATGCATACTCACATTAGACTGGGTCATAAGTAGGGCAGTTTCCTCCTGCATGCACTCAAACACATGCATTTAGGCCCTTCATATAGATAGAACTATTTCAATAACAGTTTTAAATCTTCCAATGTACAGCATTTAGATCATCCATAATCAGTTCAACTCCAGAATACCACCAAATTAATTTGTCCTTCTTTGCTGGGTTTGAGAAAAACTAATTTGTATTACGTTTCAAGTGGCAAGATTTTTAACAGAATTGTAAGTTTCAGGTTACTTAACCAACCAAGATAGGTTCTCTAGGTAAAGTGCTTTAAACGGCTCTGGTCATAATATCCCATTGGAATTTTCTTGCTCTGACTGTCTCCTATGGTTTCCTTGTGGTGATTTACACTGTTGTACGTTATTGTAATCAAAAAGCTCTATCAACTTTAACTGACTGTTTTTTATGTTGCAGTGGCTCAAGGCTTTACCCAACTGCAGGCAAAGCTTTAATACAATCTTTGGAGAATGTCCTTATTGTGGAAAGGTTAGTATGTTATGCCACAAGAATCAATGTTATGCAAATACCGTGTTCTAATTGATAATTACAGCATAGCTTACTAGTGATGTTTGATATATCAAATTCTCTTATGACATACACATACATGTTGACGCCTTACGCCATGAATGGCGCTTCTCAGCGGTCACGTCTTCTACTACTACGTAGCACCATCTGACTGCGACGCGTTG
>OFHS01001053.1:0-18525 GCA_900245855.1 Calvadosia cruxmelitensis
ACATTGAGCAATGTGCAGAGTATTTTAAATTAGATGTTAGGATTACTCCGAGATCCCTGATCTTGTTGACGTGATTGACCATGTGTCCATCTAAGCTGTACTCACAGGGTGGTACATTTGCCAAACAATTGGTTGTCGCATTAGCAATGTATACAAGTTGTTCTTCCAATTGCCACCTTGTAACCAAAGACTAGGTGCAACGATTTGTAGGCCATGTATAAATATTCTTTTTGAAATCGTCTTCAAATTTGCTGCTGAACTTGATAATAATAAGCATGGTTCGGCTTGAGGGCAAGCTTCCATTGACATTATACAAGCAAGAGTTGGTGCTGGTGACATAAGTAGTGACATCTGCCCCTTCTAAGCAATATGGACATTTAGTTTCACCACATCCAATGCCACAGCAAATGCAGGAGGACAGGAAATATGGTGTAGCGTGCATCCACAAGTAGTCCTTGTTGACATAAATACCACAATCCATTATTTTGTAGTCCTCATGGTGACATTTCATTGCATGTTTGCAGCCAAAATCTGTTGCTGCAGAAGAGAAATAACAAAATGGAGGGTAGAAAATTGTCTTGATTAAGGACTGAGATGGCTGTGCAGGATGTGTGTTGCTTGCACCTTTGCTGGTTGAAGCCCCAATTCTTCCAGCCCTATGCTTGAAAAGCCTTGGCCTTTTGACTGGTTTCTGGTGTCTTTCTCAATGAGATTAATCTCATCATCTCTTAACACTATGAATCCAAAACCATGTGAAAACCATGTAAAAACCATGTGAAAAACGTGTGAATTAGAAAACAGTGTGAAAATCCATGTGAAAAGGGCACTTTTCACATGGTTTTCACATGGATTTCACATGGTATCAGTTCATAGTGTAACTGAAGAGTGACATCTAAACAAGCCTTTAATAAGTCACCATAGTCCATGTCCAGATATTTTTTGTCGAACAAGTCTATTACATCTCCATGTCTCTTGTCTTCAAAATGAAGTCATCTGCATATGGTGAAATTGAGCTAAGGGCGACTGACTTAACATCACACTTGCTCAGGGCTGCATGGAGTTGTGACAGTTCCTCACTCCCTGGTGAGGTCAATGCTGATGATGTCACAACTTTATCTAGCTTCTGGTTCACTTCAAAACAGGAGGCCCTCTAATTGCACTGTCAATCTTTGCATCTAGTGACTCCTTCAGCTTTTTTGCAGACAAGAAGTTGATGTTATTCACGGGTGCAAACGATATCTCCTTCACCAACTGAGGCAAACGCCAAATGCACTTTACTTTTGTGCAAGCCAACTAACCATGCATGCGATTCCATGCTTCGAGATAGAACAGTACACTTGCCATGTGAGAGCAGCATTCCCCTAAACCTGCCTCGCATCCCATTCAATAAGCACACCAGATCGTGCCATCCTTATTGGCAATGAGCCAAAGTGCAACAGGTTTATAGTTCATTCGCTAAGAATTGTATTGTATGCTGGTCATTAAACCACAAACCATTTGTTTGAAGGCATCTAAACTCTTGAATGCCTTGAATTGATCCTTCGTGTAATGACTGGTGTCGAGCACAAGATAAGAAAATAGATCCGTCACCTCGATCGGTAGAAGGCAGTCGCTGCTAAACTTTTCCTCGGCAATAACAACTGGATCGACTCTAATGACAGAAATTTTGTCCATATATCGCTTCCTGACATGTAAGTCCACGTTTTTACTGTATGTTGATAGTTCCAATGTGCTTTCATGAGCACATTCACTAACGTTTTGCGCGGCTTCAGAACAGTCACCACGACCGACCGCCATTGCAGAAAGTGTAAGTTGGAACACCAATATGGCCGCCGAAACAATTCAAAGAGTCTGTGACATCACGTGCAACCTCCCTATTACTTCTCAAAGGTCAAATATACTGCTACACATGTTTAGATCAATTAAAATCAATTGACACTGCAAATAGACAATAGATGGTCATCAGTCACGATCTATGATAAATCAAACCCATAACGAAAGCACAAATTGAGGCGACTAAAACTTCAAAGTGACTCTTCTCTGGGACAGTCCATACACAGCAAGATGTACTGGACGTTGCTTGAAATTAAAGTATTCAACTTTCTATATTAGCAATAGATACAGTTATAGGGTAGCCTTTATATATTCTCTACCTCTTTGTCTATTGGTGTGTAGAAGTCATGTAACCTATTGATGTGCAGAAGTCATATTTGCCAGCATTTTGAACAAGAGCAATACCTTGATTCCAAGGGATTAACAGATACCACAAATTTACAATGCAATGGCAGGCATACCTAGAGCTCCCATCAGTGGAGTAATTGAGTTTTTCATTGTTGACCCATCAACAACTGACACAGAATGTGCAACCGGAACGAATCTTTCCCAAGTTATGTCCATCTGCAGAACATTTCAATTTGATAATGCCTGACCCAGTGGAATGGAATGCAGCAAAACTTTCAAACACACGGTGGATGCTTCCTGCGGTTTGGTCTGCCTTCTTGTGCTCCATCCTCACTTTTCTCAGAGCTGGCTGGTGTTTTCCTAAACAAACAGAAGTAAAATAACATGTTGTCTCATCTCATGAGGCATGTAGTCCAATTTCCAATGAGCGATGGCCCAAACAATGCTCATAACAAGCAATGTTGCACTGCGATGCAAATAATAATGACATCATTTGACTTGTCAATAACTAAACAAATTAAAATGCTTTTCACAACAGAAAAAAATGTGCGAATTGTGGTGCGTCACAAATCTTGCTGCCCATTGAACTCGATTCAGTGCTGCTGACCTTGCCTCTGTCAATGTTAGTGACGTTGCATGGAGATCGTGGTCTAGTTGTTGCTGATAGGTAGCACGCAGTGCGCCGCCAGACTTGGCAATATACAAATCAAGTGAAGGATGCACACAACCTTTTGTCTGAAACACAATTGAAATCAACAGATGAAAAACTGGAAAAGAACAGATGAGATCAGTGGGAATAAACACAACTGCACGGTTACCTTTTGGTGCTTTGTATTTCCGTTGCGAAACCTCATGCTCCTCCAAATAGAGACTCATTTTCTTTGAAGAGACTTTTTCAACAGCTTCTAAGTGTTGACCAGGAGATCGTTTTTCTAGCTCAGCAATCAATGATTTCCGTTTTCTTTGTATGGTTTGCTCTGAAATCCTCAGAGTGGCTTCTGTTGTTGTCTCCTTCTGTGTGCGCTGTGTTTCAGGGCAGCATACCTGATTTCCTGAAAACTTTAGAGTTCTCCTTGAAGATCTTGAACATGCTGATGCTGCTGATAGATCTTTGACTGAGGATAATTAATGCAAACAGTAAATGATCCATACTTGTTAGTATGCGACATTCTTTCTATAAACGTTCCCTGCTGTCTGAGCCTCTTCTGTGCTTTAAATACCTGCTACTTGATATCTTTGTTCTAACACCTGGGTCAATCTTCTCGATGCTTGCAGCACCAAGCATAGATAGTATTTGCTCTTCAATGGCGTTGTTTGTGAGTGGCTTGCCACAATTGAAAAACCCTTTGACGACCAAAGCCAAGACACCGGTTGTATAACTGACACTCTTGAAGGTCGAATTAGACATAACACAATCATTTCACTTTCGGCTGTAATTTTAACAATCATTCATGCATTCATTCATTCATTCATTCATTCATTCATTCATTCATTCATTCAATATATTTAAGAAGGGTAAAGCAGTAAGTCACATAGACTTGTCTAACCTGGGACCCTCACATTTAAACAGTATACAATAGGCAATGGATTACTGAAAAAGAATAATAAGATAATTAAAATTAAGATTTGTGGCAGTTAATTGTATGTTAAGATTATAAGCGTTTTACATAATTTACAATTTGCCATCAAAATAATCATGCAGTCATGCAGGTCAATCCTAGGAATCTTTCTCACAGTTACAAGAACTCTTGACACTGCTGTCTTGACGTCACAAATGCGGACCACCAACGACAACGTCTTTGATCAAAACTTGATTGCAGTGGTTTGAAGAATTCTGAGCAATTCGATGTGACAGTGTATCTAACCTTGAAAGTGCTGTTTTGGCAGCAATGCAGACGCTGCTCAATTCTCTTCATCAATTCCTCCCAGGATCCACGACATCCGTAGCTGCTTCCAGTCTTCATCTGAAAATCCAGTAGCACATTTACAGTTAGAAAGAGCACCATTTGGGTACTCGTGTCAAATTGTAAGATATTAATACAATGATTGTTGTTCTAGTTCTACTGAGATATATATTTGGTAGAAAGCTGGCTGTGACAGGGAGAGATGGTGAAGGGATCTATGTCCGTAATAGCCAGAGCTCTGTGTCACGGACAGTGTCAGACACTGCCATAAGATGTCTTGACACAACAAGAGACATACAGGAAAGAGAGTGATTACAACTTGACGAGGTGACTTACTACGATTGACACGATTACATTAATTATGACATAGACATTACATAACAAAAGATGTGCGTCATCCACTACATATCTTCCTCGCACGGAGACGGAGTCTGGTAAGAGAAACTAATTAGATTAATGATGAAACTTTAGTTGTTCAAGAGAGTAGTCTTTGAAGGCAAGAAGAAAATTGTAGCAGCGTAGATGCAAGATGATGTATACGTAGAACAGAGCGATGTGAGATACTGCAAGAGTCCAATCCAAGAAAAATAACGAAACAGATAAAGAAGGAAATATTCCACAAAGCCATGGTGAGGATGACTCCGGTTAATTTTAAGTCTTAATTTTAAACAGTATTAATAATTCTCTTTTATATTTATTAAGAAGTCTTTAATTTTCTTTTATCCATCCGCCAGCGGAAGGAATGTGTATAATTTCTTGGGAGATGGGTTGCCTAAGCCCGTAGTAAAATCTTTGGATCATTCAGCTGGTGATCAGGAGATTGTCTTGAGATGAGTTATCAAAGCTGGGCAACGGATGTGATGAGGAATGTATGAGGCTGACGGGCTGTACTGTTGAACAACTTGCGTTCAAAAGGGTCTCCCAAGGCAGGCAGGCTTACTCCCGCATCACATGCGGCAGAAGTGACCCGTGGTATTGTGTTTGACGGAGCAAGCATACCTCGTAGTGGCTCTTCTCAAGGCTCACCTGGGCTGCAAAGAACCTGGCAACAACATGCGAGTGTCAGTTTGTCGCATCAACTCAGAAACGATCTGAAACAAGATTTGGACAGGGCGTTATGCTTTACCGAAAATAACCGGATTACAGTTACAATTATTCAAGAAGTCTGAATAAATTTTTCCCAGCGGTTTTGCACTTTCAATATTTTGTTTCTAGACAAGTTGCATGTGTCCTCTTGTTATACTTTGGTCTTTCTTGCTGCTGCCTGATTTAATGGTAGCAAATGTAGACTATTATTGGTCTGTCAAAATGGAATACAAATACCAAAATGCCCATTTCTACAAGACTGTGTGGAAGAGAGAGCTTAACTTGCTTTCCATAGCAACGCTTACCAGAGTGGTTTTCAACCAAAGCTTCAAATGGGGAAAAGTGCAAGTAAACAGCAAAGCACCAAAGCAGTATTAGCACACAGTGTAATTGTAATGTGTATTTTCTTTAAAAAGTCATTGTAGCTGTAAGCAATTACTGAAAGTTGAATGATTTTATAGCCCTGCTGCAAAGTATGCAGAATGACTGCACTCTGTGTATGTATTGCACAATTGTTAATTACCCTCATTTTGCAATTAGCTGATATCATGTCATCTAGTCAAATTTGATATTTCGGATTTTGGTTGAGCTCAGGGAAAAATACGATGAGCAGAATATTTTTTATCTGCCAGATAGACATTCTAATGTATTGCCCCCAAAAGTCAACTTTCAAGAAGTTTTGATACCGCAAAAAGGGAGCAGAGGTCAGAACACACGTTAGAATCTCTAACCAAGCTAAATATGGAAGATTAAACAATTGTGAAAAGTTGGTCTTGGTGTGTACGAGTACCACTTGAGAGTGGGAGTCAAATCTATATCTTTATTACACAAGTAGCAGAGGAAGAATTGACTTGCAACCGTATTGCAACAGAGATGATTGCCAGCTGACAGACAAATATGCAAGATTGTTTATGGAAGGACTAACAGAGAAATGCTACATTGTATCACTATGAATCCAAAACCATGTGAAAACGGTAGAAAACCATGTGAAAACCATGTGAAATGGGAAGCACCATGCGAAAAACCATGTGAAATTTCAAACACCATGTGGAGAACCATGTGAAAAACCATGTGAAAAACCATGTGAAAAACCATGTGAAAAACGTGTGAATTAGAAAACAGTGTGAAAAACCATGTGAAAAAGGGAACTTTTCACATGGTTTTTCACATGATTTTCACATGGATTTCACATGGTATCCGTTCATAGTGTATGGATCACAAAGGACGACTTAGCTGCACACTTAATCTATCATAGACGATACTCCTACCGATGGATAGAATACCTTTTTAACTTACATTTTTATATTTCAGAGTCTCTCTAACTGCAGGCGTTACTGTTTTGTCATTTCAGATACTGTTCAGCATCCCACAATTGTGCAACAAGATCCATCTTTCTTTTGGAAAGTCACCACAATCCTTTTGGGCTTAATCTGTATCATTCTAATGTTCTTTATTGCCTACAATTCCCGACAAGCAGGTCAAGGCAATCAACTTGCCGATCAGATACAGACCATTGCGAAAAGAACTAGTTTTGTGAAGCAAAGTGATGTTGCTAGTGTATTCAGTGAAATGAATGCAGCTGAACTCAGACGTGTGAGGGACTATGTCTTGTCAATCAAAGAGTTCAACTTGGTTCCACACAGTAAAGCCAGGCTGAATGACAACGTCATATATCTTATCGAAGAGTATCTTCCAAACAAGAAAGACATTCTAAGCCATATACATGACGGGAAAAAGAAACCAGTCCGTCGTGCTAAAGTCGTTCTTGTTAATGGGGCGAAGAACCCACCAAACGTAGAAGAATACCTCGTTGAGCCAATTGACAAGCCACAGCGTCATCAGTTATTAGTGGATAGTATAGGTGGAAGGACGTCCCTTCCATTTAACCGCAGACCCTTCACATCCCAAGAGCACAAAAACATTGTAAATGTGGTTATGTCTGCGACTGAAGAAATGTACCCTGCACTAAGGGAGAGCTTTGGCTCTTGGTATCATAATTGCACTGATCATTGCCTCGTGTTCATTGTTGATGGGCTTCCAGCATCCTTCAAACAAGATACAAGACGTTTTTGGATTTCTTTTTTCTTCAAAGGAGAGGGATTTGATTTGCTCAATATTCCACTGCAGATATTACTGGATACAGCAGATTGCAATGCTGGCAATTGGGAAATTGAGATGGTGAGTGACTGAGTTCAATAGATACGCGTGGGAACACAGTTTCTTCTAATTGACAGCTTCAATTTCTTTCAATTGAATTACAATGATGTAGTCGCTCTCCATTAGGCGCTCGACATAGATGTCAACTTCCCCTTTAGCAGACCACAGGCTGACGTTTCATCTAAACAAACCACATTTGCTTGCGCTCGGGGTCAGATGGAGCGCCATGAAAAGAAAATCCACATCATTCGCTAGTGACCCGATATCGCAACAACTCACCCGAAACAAAACCCAATGTAAAATACTATCTATGCTGAAAGAGCAACGCTAAATGATCATTGTAAGCGAAGCAACGCGTGCAAAAACACGACATCTTGTAGCTTGGCATTGTCTTTTGCTGAAAAATAAGCCCCCCTCCATCATGCTCACATGCATGGTGCCGTAGGATTCCACAATTTCTTGCTGGGTCTACTCTGTGCCGTCGTAAAACATCCTACCACTTGTCAATGACATGATGCAAGGCGCCTCACCATTTCAGAAATTTCTGCACTGCAAAAAACTTCTCAGCCGGAAATAGCCAGCATGAGATATCATTCCAATGCAGAGATGCTAGGCTTTTCAATCATGTTTTTATAACGCCGATTCGCAAATATTTTAAGCAGCCACTAATTTCCTGACATGCTGCTTAAATTCAATAAATTGGTGTTTTACATGTTACGTTCTAAACATGTATTTGAATTTCATCTGGCTAATTAAAGACGAATTTCAAGCTTGTAATGAACAGTAAGGAGGTGATGTTTATCATTGAGCTAAAGATCAGTGTAAATTATAGCTGTATTACCAATTACAAGGATAACATTTACGGAGTGGATATTCTTACGGTAACCGTAAACTGTCTTAAAAAAGATAAACTTACTGACGTCGATTGCGCACGCGCGAAGAAACTATGCACGGAAGATTGCGGATCGTTTCTTGTTTGCAACAACCTTAGCGAACGATATCTTTTGTAGAGATTCCGCACGGCGAAGACGAATCCCGCCCATTTTCATATATACAGTGTAGCCTCGTTAATATCACCTCGGTTAATATCACGACCCGCTTAATATCACTTCAGTTTGAGAACCAAGCTCTGTCAAAATCCACTATTTTAAGCCGCTTAATATCACGACCTGCTTATTTTCACAATTTTTGACTGGAAAATCACAGTGATATTAACGAAGTTTCACTGTAACAACAGTGAGCATCGAACTCAGACGGAAAGAGATATCGTTTGCTAAGCTTGTTGTAAACAAAAAGCGATCCGCAATCTTCCGTGCGTGATTTCTTCGAGTGTGCGCAATCGACGTCCGTAAGTTTATCTTTTTTAAGAAAGTTTACGGTTACCGTAATAATATCCACTTCGTAAAATTTACATTGCGGTTGGTGTCAACTTGATGATATCAAATTGGTTACATTTTTAACACATTCTCTCATATGTTGTTCTAGATGTACTACAATGAACAGTTATTTGCTTCAGTCAAAGAGTTTGTGACCCTTTACAGCCAGGGGAAGGTCAATAAAGTAGTTTATAAGCCCACACTGAAGAAGTTTGACGACACGTCCTTCAGACCACGCGGTGAACCAACAACTGATATTCCGATCCGAGGTCCTCAATTAGTCGAACCAGATGGACCTAGATACAAGGTTGAAGGGCGACATGTGAAGTATTTAGGCTGGGAGTTTCACATTACTATGAAACCAATAACTGGCTTAGCTTTGTTTGATGTCCGCTTTAATGGTTCGAGGATTGCGTATGAGATCAGTTCCCAGGAAGCATCATCATTTTACTCAGCACAGGACCCTCGTGCTTCAGTGGCAGTATACTTGGACTCGACCCTTGGACTGGGGACAGGATCACAAGAGCTCATTGTTGGCCGAGATTGCCCTTACACAGCAACAACGCTAGATACAACATTTCTGAGGGACAGTGATGAACCGGTTACGAATAGACGTTCAATTTGTGTTTTTGAACACAACAATGGCATCCCATTGCGCCGTCATTGGGCGGCAAGACTCCATCGGCAGACAATGGAGGGTGATGGTTTGGAATTTGTCAGTAGTCTGACAGATGATGTCTTAGTTGTAAGACATATTGCCACAGCAGAAAATTACGACTTTGTCTTTGACTATGTGTTTCACTTAAATGGTGTCATGGAGGTTAAAGTTAGTACCGCCGGCTACGTCATTGGTACATCATATTTCAAGCAGCAGGATCCTTTCTCGTACGAGATCTTAAAAGGCACCAGTGCCCCATTACATGATCACTATATCTTATATCGAGTGGACCTTGACGTTGATGGCACCCGCAATACATATGGCACACTAGATATCAAGACACAGACTGTTCGTCCTTCGTGGGACAAATCTTTTGAGCTCTTTCAAAGATACAAAGAGTGGAATGAAAAGACGAAAGAATCTGAGGCATTATTACTTTACAATTTCAGCAATCCAAAATACTTGCTGTTTAGTAATAAGAACAGTATGAACTCACTTGGCAGAGCAAAGAGCTATCGTATTCAACCTAAAGGCATGGTCAAGCAATTATTTCCAGATGATTACCCTGCAACCCGTACTTTACCTTGGACAAAGTACCAGCTAGCTGTCACAAAATTCAAAGAAGAAGAGAGAAACGGTGGCTCGATGTATAATGCATTCGGAATGGAGGATCCAGTTGTTGACTTTGATTCGTTTAATAGGGATGATGAAAATATCGAAAATGATGACCTTGTTGCTTGGGTGACCGTTGGAGGTCTCCATATACCAAACACAGAGGATGTACCAACAACATTCACAAGTGCTAATACCTACTCGTTTGTGATTCGACCATTTGGGTTCTATGACTATGATCCATCGATGCAATCTAGAAATGCTGTGAGGATAACCCAAAACGACATGGGCCATGTAGTCATCAATTCGTATGGATTGGAATCTAATCTTCAATGCCTGAATGATAATCGCACAATTTCATATATGTACAACTAGACAAGAATTCTATTCCAAATATCAATTTTCTAAGTATGTTAGCTGTGAGATTTCATAGATAGAATAGCCTGATAGTATTATATAATTATGATGTTGAATTTGAATTAGATTATGTTATTATAGTGGATGTGCTACATTCATATATTAAGACTTCTCTTGTATCCATCCTTCCAGTACCTTCGCTTAGCTATTACATTGGTGGGTTGTACCCTTTATTCTGTAAAACAGTCTGGGAGATACATCTTGTAGCTAGATTGTTGACACACACAGACCTTCACTCAGCTTGTACTGACCGGACGTTTGTTTCAGAATTCCGCACTTCCTTTGGTAATGAGTCTCAACAATTACTGTCTTTAATGATTGACCAAGCCCTAGTGCAAGCTGAAGCTGCGTCCAGCGTCGTTGCTTTGCATTTGCGTGGTTCCCATTCCACAGCGATAATTATCATAATTTCGTCAAACGTGCAGCAAACATAGACCGGTTTCAAAGTGTCCTTTTCAAAAACGGCTCCCTTAGATTCTACACCAATTTGCATTGTTCAACTTTGACCTGGTTTGAGCGCTGACGCTGTGCAATGTGTTTCGAAAACCGTGCACAACCAGAGCCGTATTATTTCCCAAAGGTCGAAAATTCCGTACTTGCTAATAAGTGACAGGTGTCTGGTTTTGAACAGACCTACATTTATATACAAACAGACAGACATTTGTGAAATATATATATAGACTAGCTGGTCCGCGCTGCTAACGCAGCTGCGTCCAGCGTCATTGCTTCGCAGTTGGGTGGATGTTAATTAGTCCAATACTAATCACGGTTTTCCGTTTTAGCCCATAAAACAGCATCTCCTACGTACTTGAACATAGTAAAATCATCTTTTAAGAACATTAGAAATCATGTAACAAGCTGGTCCGACCTGCTATGCAGCTTCAGCCAGCGTCGAATGCTGCGCATTGTTTCTTAGTTCAGCTATGGCTCCCAAGAGACTGAAATCGATCACTTTCGAACCATTCGGGCACAACCGTTTGCAAAGGCAAGCACAGCAAATTGGAGGTGCCCATTTCACAGTGATAATTTCATCAAACTTGCAGAAAATATTGCTCGGCTTCGAGGAGACCTTTTCAAAAGACGGGTCCATTAGGTTCTGCGCGAAATTGTATTATTCAACTTTGACTTGCTTTCAGAGCAGGCTAAACAACGCCCGCCTCGAAAAGTGTGCACAACCACGACTACTATTTTCCCGGGACGTTTGCAGACCACATTTTCAACTGAGTGGCAGGTATCCGGTTTTGTACCAAAAAATAAGCACACATACAAACCAACAGACACTCGCCTATTATAGGGTTGTGGATGTTCGCTAATAAGCAAAAAAATATGAGTGCTTGACGCCGACCCGAGGTTGACAAGTGAATGAAAAACAACGATATTTTGATGAGTAAAGACTAAGCTAGGAGCCTACTGTAGCCTTATTTCTCTATAGTCATGACACTGCATGGACAATCGAATAGAAACAAACAAAACTTCTATTGAACGACAACAATGCAAGGAATTAAGTACAGTACAATTATGGTGTTGATATCACATGTCAACTACGCAATTCCGTAGACAATAGTCAATGCCTAGTCAGATTGCCACACGGCAATAGGAGAAAATGGCTGCGATAAGGAGCTCATGATTTATACATCAAGTGGACACACAATGCTTTTTCAAAAAGATGCCACGTTTACACGAAGGAATCTTGCATGGTGAGTCCTACCTAATCAAACTCTCAGACAGCTACGCTCGAAAGAAGTCTCTGGCTACAATACAAAGTAAACTCAGTATCATAGTACGTACAGTATTACCATTCTACCCTGTCTTCGCCCAATGCTATAGTATACTCCTAATGGATCGGATGATTGTGGCTTCGAAGTCTAGTGGTAGGGTGGCTGGCTTTTGTTCCCAGGTGCATGACGAGCTTGATAATCGCACAATTTCGTACATGAATGATTAGTCTAAAATCAAATCTCGGATTACTGTATGTAAGTATTATGTTTGAGAACGCATTTTTACAAATAGTAAGAGCTCACTATGCTTTTAAAGCGAGCTTAGGTTTACTGTCATGCATTCTACTGCATGCCTTTAGATGATAATTGTATTGCGTGTTCTAAGTTATCTCTTGTGCACATCCATTTACCCTTATTGATTCTTTTTTTGCGCGTAGATNGCGCATTGCGACTGTACTCCTACATACTGCAAAGTTTACAATAAAAGTCTTAACGAAGAACGCATGCATACATCCATTTGGAATGGATAAAATCTATTCTAATTTAATGAAATGATATCCTGAAACAATGCAGTACAATTGTTTCGTAGTTTCAGTTTCTGAAATTGAGTAGAATTGAAATGACAATTGATCTTATCTCGGAAACATGCGCATTGCGACTGTACTCCTACATACTGCAAAGTTTACAATAAAAGTCTTAACGAAGAACGCATGCGTACATCCGTTTTGAACGGATGAAATCTAATCTAATTTGATGAAATGATATCCTGAAACAATGTAGTACAGTTATTTCGTAGTTTCAGTTTTCTGAATTAAGTAGAATTGAAATGACAATTGATCTTATCTCGGAAACTTGCGTATTGCGACTGTACTTCAAACTTTCGCCGCGCGTTTTTATTGTGCGCCGCATTCTCGCAGAATAGTCTTTGAGCGGAAAGTTTTTACGCTGAAAGTCTTAACAAGGAAAGTCTCAACATTGAATGTTTTTGCACTGAATGTCTTTACACTGAAAATCTTCTAAGTGTCATTTTCCTCGTAAAGACTTTCACAAAATTTCTATTGAATGACAACAATGCAAGGAATTAAGTACAGTACAATTATGGTGTTGATTTCACATGTCAACTATGCAATTCCGTAGACAATAGTCAATGCTTAGTCAGATTGCCACACGGCAATAGGAGAACATGGCTGCGATAAGGAGCTCATGATTTATACATCAAGTGGACACACAATGTTAGATTTTACCTCGTTATTCCTCGTTATTTTGTAAAACGTACCATCCGTGGTAACTACCTTGCCATTCGGCTTTGTAGCTAAATGCAAGATTATGAAAATAAAGTTCATTATTATTATTATTATTATTATTATTGTTATTATTACAATGCTTTTTCAAAAAGATGACCACATTTACACGAAGGAATCATACATGGTGAGTCCTACCTAATCAAACTCTCAGACAGCTACGCTCGAAAGAAGTCTCTGGCTACAATATCAAGTAAACTCAATATCATAGTACGTAAAGTATTACCATTCTACCCTGTCTTCGCCCAATGCTATAGTATACTCCTAATGGATCGGATGATTGTGGCTTCGAAGTCTATAGTGGCAGGATGGCTCGCTTTTGTTCCCAGGTGCACGAAGAGCTTGATAATCGCACAATTTCGTACATGAATGATTAGTCTAAAGTCAAATCTCGGATTACTGTATGTAGGTATAATGTTTGAGAATGCATTTTTACAAATAGTAAGAGCTTACTATGCTTTTAAAGCGAGCTTAGGTTTACTGTCATGCATTCTACTGCATGCCTTTAGATGATAATTGTATTGCGTGTTCTAAGTTATCTCTTGTGCACATCCATTTACCCTTATTGATTCTTTTTTTGCGCGTAGATCCATGATCTCATATTTTTATTGTTGTTGTTGTTGTAGCCACTAGGAGGGAGAGGTTGCCGAACTTTGCAGCCATCTTTCGATTTTTTTTTTTTACATTCATCAACAACTTTTATTCGAGAATTCAAAACAATACAAGGTCAGAAAGTCTAATACAATTTAAATAAGTTCCCTAGAATTAAAAGCTACGTAAAATAAATTTATAAATATTTACAATAATACATATTGAGTTACATCTACTTTAAATAAAACATTACCTAGCCTAATTTTTCTTTCGATTGTTGCCGGTCGTCCGTCAGCTGGCACGCAGTTAGAACAAAGGGTACAGATGTAGATATTTACCGGCCTTGAAAAAGGGTTACACAATGGAAGACATGATGGAAGACGTACCCCTTTTGAGGCTAGGGGTACACAATATGTCCCCTTTGTTCTAACAGTGTAGATTCACCATGAAACAAGTATTCGGCATTGAAATACGCATATTTCCATTCAAATCTGTATCGTTTGGTGCTAAAATTCGACTGATGTGCAATAGACTAATATACAGTCGATAAATTATTCAATGTGGCTGGTGCATATGTGACAGATTAATTTAATAACGATCAATTATAAAACACAACCCAAGATAGAAGACACAAACTACGGCCCCACAAACATCTGCCTTGCATGTGGTCGACATTTTGTCCAAGATCTCACTCAAGGTGTTTTCCACATTAGGACAAACAACGTTAAACTTACGATACCGATAGTTTGTCATTGCTTACAGTGGATGTGAAATTGATTTGTACTGTTTATAATGAGGCCACATTATAATGTACAATTAATTGATGGCTTGTTAATTAATTAACTGGGCAATTAATCAACACAACGAATTAAAGGCCTCACGAGAGAAATGTCCAATGACACACTGGGTTACCCTACAAGATGATTGTATCAAGTCGTAATTAGATTTATTGCTTACGTTGCGACATAGCAACGAAAACTTCTCTAAGAAAGAGCAGATATCACAACTGTAAGTCAAAAAAGCACGCTGGGATGTTGCACAGTCGTAAGAAAGCCAACGATTGAAGTAAATACGTTACGGTATACAGTGAAACCTGTCTATAATGGCAATCATTTGGACCCGAGGAAAATGACATTCAGAGACAGGTGGCCCTTCTGCCCAGGTTGGTTTCTATATAAAGGGTTGTTTTGAGGTTACGAAATGTGACTTTTATACACAGGTGGCTGCTTTATGGAGGTGGCCGCCAGTACAAGGTTTGACTGTATATCAAGACAGTCTCAAAACTACACTTGGCAGACTATGGCCGCCTCTCGAAGGAACAAGGTGGAACGAGCTCAAAGAACACCAACAAATTCGCAAAATATCCTAAGAGGTTTTGAAAACAATTCTTTACAACAGTATTTACATCCCTTTACAATAATTATTCTGGCATCACAAGGCAATAGAACTGAAAGACCAAGGCGTCCATCCATTAACGCATGTCTAGACTACACACGATCCATCATATACAATATTGAACAGGTTAATTATCAAGCTAAACGTTTTTTCTTTCAAATATATACCTATCATCATTTGCAATTGACTACCTAGAACTTAGACCTTTTGTTTGGGCTCTCCAAGCAGCCAGATGGGGCCATTCGACGTTGGGACATATGCCCACTGACATTAGGCAATCCAGAATTGTTCAACAGTTTCAATGGAGATCTTACAATTCCTCTACCAGTAGGACCCTTCTTTGATGATGCATCAACATGACCCATTTGACCTAACTCATTGAGTGAAGGTGAACAAGTCAGCTGTCTGTCTGACGGGTCAGCATTGCTACTGCCACAACAGTTGTCCATTCGGTCTACTTCAAGTCCTTTAACCGATGTAGTGCTCCGATCGGCATCCATTTCTCGACATGAACAATTGATAAATGATTCATCAAAATCCGAATTGTCATCGAGGTCTCCTTCGTATCCACTGTTGTTGAAATTAGTCAACTGTTTACTCTTCAACAACATTGTAGTGTGAGATTGGCTGGTTGATGTTCCAGTGCCGTCACTTAGTACAAATTGAATGCCGTCACATTTCACAATGGCATGAAGTCCTGGGTACATCATCTCTAAGCGACTCACAAACTCGCCGGGTCCAATGACATGAGTAAAAGCAACTCGCGCAAATAATTCTCCAGAGTATCTAAAAGAAAGAAAAACAGCCAAATCTAAATGCTGCAAAACTGTGCTGTGAAAACAAAATAAGGTTTTGTTGATTTTAGTTTTGTGACTGTTGTGCTGTGGTAACATTTATAAATAAATAAATTTTCAGAGACAAAAATGTTAGTCTACCTACCTGTCAGCAACACCTTTGAATGGACTGTTGGTATCACCGGCTTTTGGAAATCTTAATGCACTGAAACAAAAAGCATAAAATTGTAGAAAAGCTCAACTTAAACAGCCAAAAAATTGGAACCGGCCAGTAAAACCCTGTGAGTTTGCCAGTACTACAAAATAAATACATTTTTCAAATAATTTAATGTTAGAGGAGGACCGATGGTAATTTTCCAACAAAATTTGAATTTGCTGCATTGGGGTCAACAATGTATTGATAGTCAATGCATCAACTTCCACCGAAATCATAGCTTCATCATTGGCTCCCTTTTATGGGACGCCAAAGCGGACAAAAGTCTATTTCATTATATAGGGTGTAAAAGCAAGATGAAATATTTATGTGGTCTAACTCAGGCACTACAATTGACACTATGACAGCGCGTCACTTTATATGGTCTAAAGCAGATCATATAATCGACGCTGTTGCGGCGCATTGCCCTTTTTATAGGATCTAAATTGGACCATATAGTTGAACATTTATTTTTCTGGTGCAAAGATTATTGAAAGTGCACGTTATTCTGCGTGTTTTTATATGGCGCGCTCAGCTGATTGTTGGTTTTATATATGGCGCACTCAGCCTGAGCAAAGGCGCGTGTCAAGAAGCCATCCACTGTCAAGTCGATGCGAATTGTGTCAAGTAGATGCAGAATTCAAAACGAGCAGAACCTAGATGGATGAGCGGAGTAGAGGTAATCTAAGCTTCTTGTTGGATTCTGCATCTCCTTGACACAATTCGCATCGACTTGACAGAGGATGGCTTCCTTGACCAGCCTGGTATCTTCCTGTGGGTTGCCACAATGGGGACCACAAGCAATTGGGCTTGCCCATGATACATCTAACAGTATCAGTGGATCAACTAACCATTCTCTGTACATCACCCAGACACAATCAAGCAAAGACGCAAATCCAAAACCAGTGAAAGAAGCTGCACGATCCGTCCAAATTGGTGCTGTAGGGCAAAAACACAAATATACAGAGCCAAGAAACAAGAAAATACAATGTTAATATACTATAAATATACAGTGAAACCTGTCTATTACGGTCACTTCTGGGACCTGAGAAAAATAACGTTTATAGACAGGTGGCCTTTCTGTCCAGGTTGATTTCTATAAAGACTATCATTTTGGGGTTACTAAGAGTGGCCTTTATACACAGGTGGCTGCTTCTATAAAGGTAGCCGCTAATACAGGTTCAACTGTGTTATAAATCCAAAAATGTGCAATAACGTGAAACGGGAATTATCTGAAATTACATGTGAAATAACAAGCATCATGCAAAAATAATGTAAATTTGAAAAGAATGAAAAAAAAACACAGTTTTTAACGTGGATTTTTACACGGTTTCAGATCATAGAATTAAGGAGACTGCCCATAAAAATGATAAAACATAAACTTACAACGATCAAGAATCATGTTTGCGAGGAAAACAGATGAAGCAGCGATCAAAGAATGTTTGTATCTGAAAAAGATGTAACAAGATAAGAAGAAATCAATGAAATTGAATGTATCATCTAGAGATTGTGAATAACTGGTCATCCTCCATAAGAAACAAATCTTATCGTTGTTGATCAGAACACTGCCACGGCGATAAAATAATTAATTTAATTATCATACTAAACTATTATTATTAAATTCTTCATCATCATCATTTTGTAATTATTTTGCATGTTTATAGAGCTGCACATTAACTTGTTCTCCAGACCGTGTTATTTCTAGTTTAGGAATCTTCTCAGTCTTACTTCAGAACCAAAACCAGTTGACAGGGCCATATAAAATCTGAGGTGGAAAGCAAAACTCTTTTCTTCGTATGAGAAAAATCCATTCTGCATGCATTTGCCCTCTTGCAATGCCCTACTGTAGCAAAGAACACACTCCAATGCTCACTGACAGATGCTAATAGTTCCGTTAGCTGATAGGTGGAGCCCTGAGAGCCACCGATCTGGATCACACAAGGGACAACATTTGCTGCACAGACCTCGACCTATCAACTGCGACTGCTGCAGCGCAGCACCGACCCTCCTGGGCAAAGAAAGTTGCACGCGTACAGAGTTGACGGAAAACGTTCAGACAACGCTTGTGAAGCTCGCGTCATAATGTCGTTTTAGTTAGCTAGTTAGTTAGCTGGAAGCAGTTTCTAACCTATGGCAGTCTTT
>OFHS01001054.1:0-31617 GCA_900245855.1 Calvadosia cruxmelitensis
TTCGGAAGGAGGGGAAAAACAGGGTATGAAATGATCTTTCGATATCTCTGCTTTTTGTTCTTCGAATATTGCATGCATACGATTACGCATCTGCTTAGCTACACCATGGCTACGCTTTTTGATAAGCACCCTAAAAGGCTGTTTCAATGTGGTCCAGNGAGTGAAATAATAAAGGTTGAATAAGCAAACCAACGCCATGAAGTTTGCAAGGAGAGTTGCATCGATGGGCCGAGAGTTTTCTGCTGAGTTGTCTGAAGACGCCTTGTGAAACCGGACTCCTCTTGCTGCTGAGAATGATTGACAAGGCGATGCTTTCGCATCTGCTCGCCATCACCGCTAGCGCGGTTCAAGTCGCTATGCGGCAGAACACAAAACGATGATTCGAGAGTTCTAAACGTGCTTCGAATTGATTTTCCTTTTTCATGCAACGTTTTTACCCTATTTCACAACTTTTTTGCGTTGATCCCGGTAACATTTTGAAAGTCGACTTTTTTTGAACCACCCTAGTGTTCTTGCAGGTACACCAACCCCCCCAAAATTTTTTTTTGCCTCCGCTGGGGTCTGGGGGAGCCTGCTGCGCAACCATTACCGTGCCCCCCAAAAGTTAAAAGCTGGCTACGCCACTGCCTTTGGGACCTGAGCAAACTGACCTTTATAGACAGGTGGCCTTCCCGTCCAGGTTGATTTCTATAGAAAGTGTCATTTTGGGGTTGTGAAGAGTGGCATTTACACACAAGTGGCTTCTCTGTAAAGATGGCCGCTAATACAGGTTTGACTGTAACAGCACTTCCATTCTCATCTAAAGATTGCCTTGATTTATAATTATTGAATAAAGATTGCTAACATAAAATTATGCTAGCCATTTTTGACAAATTTATAACATGCTTTATTTCCTGACACACCACATAATGTGCTTTGATGACGATGATAAAGTATAATAAATTTTTGACACCTGGACCTGAACTATTCCAGCATCTGTGCACCCAAGACCTCGGTAAAATGTGCCATATTGTCGAAATATAAACTGTAAAATTGTAAATGACAAATTTTCATCTGTACATCGACATACATTTTGGAAACTCGAAGACAAATTCCAAAATTTATTTTTCTTAAGGAATTAGCATTCAATTAGCAATTAGTTATTCAAAAGAAAGTGACAAATTTCTGAACAACACAAAACTGCAACAGCAGAAATTCCGACAAAAATTGCTTTCCGAAATTGTACATTGCAATGTTGGATGCAACTATGGCTTAGCGTTAAAGATAACGAAATTAATTAAGTCGCAAATAATTACAAATAAAATAAATTAAATTAATAGGTCAGCAGGTCACTGCCATTCCGTCACGATTGTAGAACTTGAATCCGAAGGGCTCCATAACAACTTAGACCATGAACCAGAAAATGATAACCTTCAGTTCAACATAGCGAAGGAATACTGGTTATTATTCATTTTTCATACGGAAACATAGCAGAATTTGAGTTTTGTTTCTCGCATTATCATTTCCTGAGAGGGCGGGAACAGCTTATCGCTTTTATTACCGTGTCGCTGTTATACAGGAAATGTGGTTTTTCAGAACATTACTAGACAATATCACAGTGCCTATCGATAGCTAACTATCAATTAGCATTTTATGGCAATAAATAGTTTCTTTCCGTCGTTTCCGAGCAGCAGCAGTTTGGAAATATCAAAATTTCTCGACAGCATGAAAACATTGAACGCGACTTTCAAGTCCTCTACTTGCTTACCGTTTGCATGTAGTTGCGTCATCATTTGTGGCAATCACTCCTTCGTCGCTAGACATAATGTATTATATAAATTATAACTCTAGAATGAGTTCTAAATCGCCAGAATGGCTGTAAATATTCTCCGAACAACTTCTTCGTCGTCCATCGTTGCTCAGTAAAACTGTTGAAACACCACAAAATAAAACAGCAATTCCTGGAAGAGAGATTTCAAGCGCAGCCTCTCTCTTGAAAGCAGATGACGTCTCGCATGCAAAAATGAAAGTTTTTCAGTCTCTTTTGATCTACATTTTCGTCAAACAAATTTACGATCATAGTACCGCAGTTACTTTTCTAAATCATTGTCGTTATGAATTGCTTTGGTTGTGAATAAGCATGTTGTGCTTAATCTACAAGATTCTTATTTCTTATGTTCTTACTCCTTAGTCCTTATTAATGATTTTCACAATAAGGCCACTCTTTGTAACCCCAAAATGACACTTTCTATAGAAATCAACCTGAACAGAAAGGCCACCTGTCTATAAAGGTCACTTTTCTCAGGTCCCAGAGGTGACCGTTATAGACAGGTTTCACTGCAGTGTAAGCCTCTCCCTTTAAACCCTATCTCGCTCCCTTTGAAGAAGTTAATCCTGGCTGTACAAAAGTCAGTGGAAAATCCTTCAAAGAAAGAGAATTTAACCTACATCAAATGAAATTTATTTCCGCATAATATTCAAATTTGTCTTTGAAATTCAAACAGAAACGCTATAAAGCAATCGACACAACATTATGCCGAATTACACAATTCATTGTCACTATAAAATTCTCGTTCGCTCTCTGAAGAGCTACAATATATCCACATATGTACATTAAAAAGTTCTAAATTAAATTCGGTTCTAAATTCTCGTTCGGATCATGCGCCATGACTTCTTCCCAGTTGAAGGGACCTATAACTATGACGTATATTCAGGACAAACCTCTCATCTGATGTGGTCAATATAAAAAACCTTTGACTAATAACCACACAGAATGATATTATATTTACATATATTGCACGGCAAAGCTACGTAATAATATTAAATATCGCGATATAAAATCTTGTATAATTTTTATCATCAGAGATTGAACTCCCTCAATGATGTCTCTACACGATGTATTCCGTCTGCGTTGTCCCATCTGGACGAACGATGATGGTCCCTCGATTAGTTCCTGGGGCATCATCGAAACCAGTGTTGACGTACGACTTTGCACTCCCCGATGAAGTCCCCGGGGAAACCTGATTCGTTTTGTCCCCTGCCCCAGCACCCTCTTCGCTGCTTATCGTAATGCACGATGACAATCGATCGTCCTTCGATGAGGAAACCGATTCCACCGTTGATTCCTCTTCGATAAGATCAAGTGAACGGTCTTGACAAAACAGTTTGGCATTGAGATTCCGCTCCATGTTGAAAGCTTCAAAAGACAAAGAAATCTCGATAAACATACCGAAACCTGTGTTGGGCAGCCACCTGTTTTGAACGGTCATTTAATTGAAGATATGAAATATTTCTTATACGCTGACTGACTATATATAAACATTCCGTATAGCTTCTACTCAATTTATTCAAGTGTTTATATTCAGATAATACCGAGATTAAAGCCGCATAATTTCCATGTCACAGCAGTGTCTACGTTCATCAGAGGAGGTACAGAGCTAGCTTTCCTCTAAATAAAGTCTAATATGGTTTACCTATAGATGGTTAAATATTCTGACACTTTGGATTCTCTTAAAATTTCATTAATTGACAAGTCAGAAAACAATTTTCTCACATTCACTCACAGAAAAGTGAGATTCATTAATTCAGTGGCAGTCTGGAAGTTATTTCATTTTACAGAATCTAAATATTAGCCATTGGAATAGGCCAACACAACCTGAGGGAGTGAGGGCCTAAAACTTTCAAGTGCCTGCTGGGTAAAACGGACCTGTTTGCAACTGGGCAGGAAACGGATTGTACGCAGTTACGAAAGTAGCTTAAAAACGATATTCCCATTTTGAATAAACTTCGGCTTGCAATTAAATGCAGTATTTGGCTTTTACCTCATTGACGTTGCAATTAACATGACATAATCAATATGACATCATAGCATCCAAATTGCTCGTTGGTGTTGCAAATAAACCCTAAATCATTTTGATGACAGGCAAGGTTTAAAGGCCACATAAACTGTTGCACAATGTATTATAGATATAATCATCCATACCTCTATTTATCTCGCCCTCAAAGGTTTGCGAATATTTGCTGCCCCTAGAAACGAAATAAGGAACATTAATCTTCAAAACTCGTTTATGTGAAGTCTGCAAAACATATCTACCATCAAGATCTCGGTTCAAATACCGTAAGTTTTTTGTTTCCTGGATGTCTCTCGATTGCTGCCTCAACAGTTGCTGCTTCGACAGTCGGTTTTCGTTCTTTTTAATGTTTGATGTTCGCTTCCGTTTTGAATTTGTTCTGCGTTTCCTATCAAGCAAGCATGCTATTAATTACTAACAGTATTTACAATTGTACTACAAGCTACTTGGAGCTATGCCCGCGCCTTACTTCAAACTTACAAGAGTAGAAGGCTTTCGAAAACCACTGATACGACACGAACTTAAACTTTTGTATTCTATCCTAAAATATTTACTATTCTTGGTAAACGATGGCGAAATTCAACTTCCCAATAAATTGCCCAATAGCGCTTCACAGAGAATACATTCCTGACAATAAATGAACCATGTTAAAACTAAAAGTAAGATAAATGTAGAACGCGGCAAGCGTGGAAACGAGTCTAATGTTTAATTTGACCACGTGATTTAAATTGGCCAATAAGATTATCGTAAAGTTGTTAGCCAATCATGTTGTATTTCCGTTTTGTATATATTTGGTAAAAGTTGTTAGATTTGATTACTTGCTCTGAGGCACTGATAGCTTCGAAGACATACTACTATTGTGGTAGTTTCAGTATGCTGAGTCTTCTTTGGAGTCAAGTCAAGTTTGTTGAGCGTAATTTCATAGGGAAATTACAGTTAAAAGCTGAAATCTCACTGGGAGATTAAATTGTCTTATTGGGAGACAACAGCTTATAGAAACACCAGAAATGGAATGACTGTGCTAAAGTAAAGTTCTAAGGAAAAGAAAACAGTCCTCTGCTCAGTCTTGGTAGAAGCACGAAAAGTCAATCTCCCATTTCTTCAATAAAATATGTAGCTAGGAGCTAAGCTGAATAAAACAACTTAAGAATTCCGTACGCTGTCTAAAAAATTTATGCTATAATATTACTATTATGTGTCATCTAAAAATTATGCTAAAAATTCAAACGCCTGCTAGAAAAGGTGCGTCGTTTACAAAACCGAATCCAATTACCCAGATTAAAACGTCAATTGGTTGCCATCAAGATTACAGTATGAGCTACCCCTCATGGACTTACCATATAGCCCATGCAAGTGTTTGCCTATGAGGCGCCCTAGCAGACAAAAGTCTGATTTAATATTTATGGTGTAAACGCAAACAGTTTAGGGCCTAAAAATGAACAAAGTTTAGGCCTTTTAAAAATTGTCCTAGGGTGTAAATATGGCAACATTTAAGGGATAAATTTGGCAATATTTAGGACCAAAATGAAATTTTAAGGTCTAAGTGAAACATTAAACTTTATATGATTACAATTATACCCTAAAATTTTCATAAATATTAAATCAAACTTTTGTCCGCTATGGCGCCTCATGCTTGGCGGTTTTCTTTCTCTGGCTCTATGCACAAAGAGAGTTAAGACCCGTGCGATTGAATCGTCTTGCACGACTGAACTGTGACAATGTATTCATTCAATCGATTAATCCAGACAATGATCATTGATAGATTTGACCAATATGAAACATTCATCCTCCATTACAACGACGACTATGAGATGCCAGTACGCGAATGAGCCAAAGGTCCCAGATTAGCAAAACGCACCACAACTTCTCTTACTTTACAACCGACACGAAACATTAACGCACAATTACATGTAGGTTAAAGCATAGTCAATAGAACAATTCTAGAACAAGGTTGTTCTATTGACTATGGTAAAAATAAGCTATGTGTAATGTCTGTTAACGATGAAAAAACTTTTTCACTGATGACGACGGATACCACGAGCAACATATCGCCTACCTAGAACAACTTGTCGTAGCTCTATATAAATATAAAGAAATGTGGCTTATTTGATACATACCTTGCGGCGTTGCAGCTAACACGGATACCTTGAGCAGCCCAAGCTATTGCCAACAGTGCCACGAGGACTCCAACAATTATTACTGTTGTCAAAGCCTTCTTTCGATTGTCTTCGCTCTCAACGCTTGGTCCCGTGAGATTCCCACCTGGCGTTGTAATCATGAAACTTTGTGTAGAAAAAGCAGGAATGTACGTTGATTTCGATATGTCGCTGGACGATGAAATGATGCTATGAAGGGACATGGTTTAATTCTTCCTCCTTGAAAAAGAGACGGAATATACGCCGTCGAAATATGAAAATTGCAGACGGAGTTTCAGAAGCACAGTCAGAAGGAATTTCAGAAGAACAATAAGCGAAGTTAGACGTCACTTTTTGCTTTCCATTTGAACAAATCAATAAACCACAATCAAAGAGGTCATGAAGCAAATATCCAATTCCTCGACCGCTATATCAATACAAAGAAAAACAATTCCTGTTCTCGGCTACCATGCACGGGACACTGGAGGCTAGCTGCAGTCTGTCCTTCCACCTTAAAACACTTCAGACATTTACAGAACCTACCATCAAACAGCACGTCATGTGGCTGCCAAGCAAGCATCGTATTACAAAAAGATAATCGAATAAGCAGCGAAAACAACTGAGGAACTTACACGAATCAGTTTTGTCAACTTTCAACTTTGTTTCTCGGTGATCTTGGAAAATGTGTGTCAGACCGAGATCAAACTCTCTAGATAGGTGAACAATGGGTGTGTTCAATTGCCGAAGCCAGTTTAGAAATGGAAAATGTCATTTTACACAATCGGAATGACCTGGATAATAAAAAACAATGGCAGTTTTCAAAGCGGCAAACGTTACGGTGAGATCTCAAAGCAAGACAAGCTCGTTTAGGACGCTAACAACACAGATGGCTTCTGAAAGCAAAGGGAAGCAAAGAATAGATTGTTGGGTTGAGAGAAGCAGGATGACTATTATTACTTTAATTATATTTATATTTCTTCTGGTGCTCTCTCCTGATGGCTATTTGCGATGTCTGTCAGTGGCATAATATATTTATTTATGGCAAATAAATCAAATCAAATAAAAAAAGTTTTAAGGGACTATAAGCTCTGGTGTTGTCCTCGCTGCCGTATTTAAAAAAAGAGTACTACAGACTCTTCCACATTCGAATTATTCCCAATCGTGATGGTTGCACAGCCTCACCCCTGACCACACCCCCACAAGCTAATAAAGGACACAAAAGACGTAATGCGGTGTTGACGTCATCATCGCATCAACACCGAAGCGGACGTGGTGTCGGGCGAAATCTGTCCAATCCAAGGTGGTCGCCTAATACAGGTAAATTGCATCATTTAATCTGACCACTTGACTTTAATCTCTGAACAGAAGCGGTCGTTCTGACATGCTAAATCAGCAACAAGTTCTAATTAATGTGTGTCAAAATGAGTTCTGTCACGCGAGCAAGAATCAAACCATGCTGGCGATTCCGACATGTATTCTGACCTTTGACCTTTTTAGAAATTGCGCGAAGTTTCTGGATAAACGTTCGGAGTTTGATTGCTCATTTTTGGACAGATGGCAATTTCCACAGACATTTTTCCATTGGGAGCCATAACTACATGTTACAGGTTCAATGGCCTTTTGCCTGCCCCCAGAAGGATACATTTGCAATGAGAAAGTGAGATCTCGATATCCTTTTAGACGTGTATAACTGTATATAGAAGGAAAACGACCGAGAGGAAGAAAGAGAGCAATGATGTTAGATGACATGCGAGAAGTGAATGAGTCTTACAACGCGATGAAGAGGAGAGCCCGCGACAGAGAGAATTGGCGTTGCTACATGCCTAGAACCTGCCTTAAGGCAGAAAACCAATGATGATGATGATGAACTGTATATTGTGCTGAATTGTCACAAAATTCTTCCCTCGCTGTCATTATTCGTTCTTCGTGGTCTTGCATCAGCCAAATGCATAGACATTTCACATGATTTTAATATGTGCGTGCAGAAAAACTTGATCTGGATTTTTGCATTGCCTTTCTGTTTTTATGTGTACTGATAGCATCACAGATTAATAATACTTTACAGTAATTGAAAGTCGTCATGAGTCACTTTCTTGATTGATTGAGGGCTCAAGGAAAACAGTCCATCCAGAAACGTATACTGCACAGAGAAATAGACTGTGTATAAGAAGTGTATTTCTATGGACTATGCCTTGGAAGCCCTTAAAGCAGGCCTCGCTGCATTGCATAGAGTTCTCTGGTGCGATTACTGTCCAGGAATTAGTCACGGCTAAGTTACCTCGCAATGCATAGTAAAATAAAATATCTTCATAACTATTTCATGAAAAGCTTACAGGCTTTTCAGTCAGATGGTCTGATTCAGTATGGAAGGTTTTAAATACTCTAAAACGCTGTCAGAATAGTGTCAACTTTGTGTCAAAAATTATCGTTTTCATCGAAAGTTAACCGATAAAGTCTTTAAGGCCTTTTGATAACATCAGTAATGGTCGATAAATGGAAGGATTTGGAAGTCATACAGAGTCACAATCAAGGCATCCAATCTCCTTCCTCATTCCATGCTCATTCACAACAAAACAAAATTTTGAGTTTAGAGAACAGGTGCATTGACGGGTTTGCATCACGTGATTCCTTTTGAACCAATCAACGACCTGTAATGATACGAAAAGAAGTCATCGCGAAACTCATCCTGTCGCATTGAGTCCGGTTTCAAGAGCGCGTTTGTTTACGTTTTATAAGAATCAGTGGAGGCAGCTAGGACCATGTGTTCTTGCACCGTGGCATTCCACAGACGAGCGCTCAAGCTCATCAAGAAGCGTCTTCCAATTACTAGCTGGCTACCATCATATGAGTTCAAAAAAATCGGTGGAGATCTTATAGCGGGATTTACATGTGGCGTGTTAGTCATCCCTCACGCCTTGGCACTTGCGTCTCTGGCGGGGCTCCCACCTCAATATGGCTTATATAGTGCACTACCTGGTACATTGGTCTACTGTTTACTTGGTACGTCTAAAGATCTCAACATCGGTCCAACGGCCTTGACGTCGATGCTAACTGCTCAGTATGGCGCCACTGGCAACCCAATTTTTGCATCGCTTTTATCCTTTCTGATCGGCTGCATTGTTCTTACTGTTGGAATATTCAAACTGGGATTTGTAACTGAGTTTATTTCCACTCCTGTTCTTTCTGGTTTCACATCAGCCATTGCTATAACAATCGCCGTAGGACAATTAAGATATTTGCTTGGTCTTGGAGCTTCTCCGCATAAATTCTACCAAAGACTTTGGCATGCCATTACGGAACTCAAAAACACTAATTTATGGGACGCTGGTTTGGGAGCCTTCAGCTTGATTATGTTGTTCGCCTTGCAATGGATGTCAAAGGTCAAAATTAAACCGAATGGTATGGGAAAATTAACAAAATTTCAAGGAATTGCAAAGACTATTCTGTGGACTTTGGGGATAGCGAGATCTGCTCTTGTTGCCTTTACAGCAACTGTGGGCAGTTACATCGTACATCAAAAATACAACCAGTCATTCACAACTGCAGGGGAACTCCCGCCAGGTCTTCCCTCCTTTCAGGTAAGATATTTGTCTAATTTTCAGTTTATACCGTGCCAGAAATATACAGTTTAAGAGTTGTAGAGACCGTAAACACATCTGAAGTTGTTTGTCTTTGTCTCTGATCTACACCTAAATTGACAAGAATGAAGCGACATTTCTAACGTTTTTGACAGGTGTTTCAGAATCCAATGTCAGCCGCGAATTATTCAATTATTAAACACTGCTGGTCGAGCCATGCTTGCAAAGTGTGAATTTAACCTTAATCTACGCGAATTTGGAGCTATTACAGTAGATTTTAAGCTGATAAGTATTCTTTTTATAAAAGTAGAGGAGCTTAACGACTTGCATTCGTAAACACAGATTTGCTCATTCTGATTTCTCTGACAGGTATTGTGTCTTCTTCTATGGAAAAGAATTCCCAGGCGGATTTGTGCTAAGACAATAAAACGAGTACTTTATTTAACTAGAAAGTCTAAGAAAACAATTGATAAGAAACAGAAAATGTCGAAACATCTGAAAAGATTTTTATTTTCTCGCTCCAGTGACAAAAAGCCGACAGCGAAATCATTACAGTTTGTTAATAGAAATGCTGAATTAGCTGCCGAGTTGAACAAGGCAACCTAAAGTATTTAGCGCAAGTTGATTCATACAGTTGAAACCAGTTAACAAGATTCTGCTTTATGCCATATTTCAGATAATGGAATTTATCTGGTCTTCAACCAACAGTAAAGTATTCCAGTTGTCCTTCCTTAAAAACTGCCCCCACCTTTTGTCAGATATTCTACAAAAAATAGTCAATGAATTCACCACAAGGAGAGCTATTCAGCCTTCCAATTATCAATTGTTTTGTATTAATTAATTTCAACTTTTGGGAGGTGGAAAGGATTAATTGCTTTCCTGCATCCGCTTGGATATCCAGCTTTAAGTATCTAAACAAATGTAAATGTTACTTTATTTAACGAGGGTAGCCCAATAAGCCAGTGTCGGCTCGGCCGGGAGTCGAACCCGGAACGTCTGACTGGCAGCCACACGTACTAGCCTCTAGACCACATCGACCACTATCTGCATTTACTGTTAAATTCTCAGTTAAGTAGCTTTGCATCTGTTTCACTTCCAGTCACCTTTTGAAACCCTTCACCTCCCTGGAAATCAGACAGTCACAACCTTAGATGCAATCAAGCAAGTTGGAGCAGGCACTGCTGTGCTATCTTTGATAATCTTCTTGGAAACTGTTGCAATCAGCAAAGCTCTATCCAAATCCAATGGCTATCAGGTGGACTCATCTCAAGAAGCGTTGGCATTGGGCATGAGCAACATCATCGGCTCCTTTTTCCAAGCCTACCCGGTGGCAGGGAGCTTCTCACGTTCTGCTGTCAACTCAATGACCAAGGCAGTATCTCCACTAGCTGGTAAGTAAAGTCTTTTGTCGTGGCTTTTGACAGACTGTTTCGTTCAGTGAGTTGTTGTATCGTGATTTCAGTGGTAGTGCTATGCCTGTTGCATGACAGAGGTGGTCGGCTGGTCGCTAATCCAACAACCCATTCTTCCATTGATTTGTACAGTTTATGGTTACATGCATTTTATGGAACAGCCACCTGTGTATAAAGGCCACCTTTCATAATCCTAAAATGACACCTTCAATAGAAATCAACCTGGACAGAAGGCTACCTGTCTATAAAGGCCACTTCCTCAGGTCCCAAAGGCGACCATCATAGGAAGGCTTCACTGTACTATTTGTAGACAGCAAAATCGAGTCTAATTGTTGAGAATTGTTTTCTTACTAAATACAAAATAATTATGCTTTCAAATAACAAAATAAGAAAATTAATTAATTTTTGTAAGAAATAATAATTACGATAATTTCACAGTTGTTCGATAATAAAGAAGAAACAAAGGAAATGTTTGCTAAGATAACATCATTTGCTAGCTATTTTTCTTTTTAAAAAACTGTTTCTCGTTTTACTGACAACTTGATAAGAAACATTATGTTGATTTAAATATATAATACCAAATCGAGCCAAAATCCTTAAAATAGCAAATTCAATTTTGCTGTGTAAGCAGAATGACGATGCAAATTGATTAAGTTTTATAATTTGTTCTGTATTGCAGGTGTCATTTCCAGTTTAATCGTCGTTTTGGCTTTGACACTGATGACCCCGGTTTTCAAATTTGTGCCGATTGCTTCCTTGGCTGCTATCATTATTGCCTCCGTTGTAAGAATGATTGAAATTAAATTACCAAGAAAGCTATGGCATGTCAACAAAGTTGAACTTGTGCCTCTCGCTGTGGCATTTTTGGGCAGTTTCTATGAGCTCGAAGTGGGAATTCTACTTGGTACATTCTCTGCATTATGCTTCATATTGTATCGGGCGATGAAACCGCGGCTCCACTCATGGTTGGATTCAGATGCTGGCATCTTGTACTTTGAAGTCAAAGGTGGAATATGGTTTGCAGGAATAAATGCCGTTACTGCCGAAATACGAAAGACGTTAGCATCTCATGCAAAAGTCGAGAAAGTTGTTATTGATTGCGAGCACCTCTTTGAGTCAGATTTCAGTTCAGCTAATGGCTTGAGGAACATTGTCATGGAAATTAAAGCAAGAAATATCGAAGTAGAAATAATTAACTTAAACGAAGAGTATGTTAGAGATCTTCTAATGCGAGCTGGTCTCAAAAAAGCACTAGAGAGCAAAGGTACGGCATCAGAGTCTTCTGACGAGATGCCAGCAATGCCATTGCTCCGATATCAGACTGACGTTTAATATTTTGCAGTTGGTATGGATATCTAAGATGTCTGCTGAAAACATGACAGAGTTCGTGTGTAGGTTAAACTTTTCATGTAATGAAATATATAAGTTACAAAAGTCTATCATTCATGGCTAATGTTGGCTATGTTGTTTTAGATTTGTTTCAGTTATCGGTGTATTATCTTACAAAATTTACCTTCACAAAGATTACTTTCTCCGCTGGTTTCAAAGAAGCTGTCATCGATAGAATGGTTATGACTCCAAAGACGATGACACTGTATAAGTGACCACCTGTGCTTAAAGACCGCCTTCAAATAGTCCCTTAGAAATAAAGGCAGTGATCTCATATCTGGCTATAATTGTGAGATGATTGCCTATGAATAGAGAACGCTTTTCCACTATCCTTTGTTACGAAATCGTGACCATATCATGGACATCCAAACTTTATATGCTGTCCAGATGCAAATTGAATGTATTTGATTTGGATGCAAATGCAATGTTTGTGGATTTATACTTGCACAGGGACAACCTCATCATCTGATTGATTTTTCAATACGTGAATCTGATTTCCACAAAGTCAACAACCTGGGGTCATAAATCATAATAGTGTTGTTTGATAAATTTATCGAATTCGCTCATTTTCAGGCAGATATGGATGCTTTTTGCATTGGTGCCGATATGTTGAATTATATCGCAACAGATACATGGAAATTTCAGTTGATGAAATAAAATATAAATTGTGCTAAATAATTGTGTAATTTCGGTATCAGAACATATCGGAAGCCACTTTCCCAGCCTTGATAATGGACCAGAACTAGAGTGTATCACGAGTGGATCTCAAAATTCCCATATCAAAAGCTCCGTCATGACATCCCCATTCTTACATTTATCATGTTATACCGTTATGTTAGTGTAGAGGATGAAGAGACGAGGCTTTTGCATTGCACATATATATAATTGAGAGACAAGCTGCTGGTCCCACGACAGGGAGAGATGGCAGAGTTCCAAGGAGTACGTAAGGTTGCTGGTGCCAGAGCTTTATGTCGTGAGGCAAAGCGTAGATAAGAGGAAAGACAGAGCTGTTAACACGACGAAGTACAGACGGCAAAGAGGATGATTACAGGATGACCCAGCTACATATTCTTACAATCACGTGACAGTCGTGACTATAAAATGACGACATTGAGTTCACAATGACCGCGCGTCAGCCACTACAGATGTATACCACCAGCTATGGAATCCCAAATATGCAGTAATTGGAATCATACAATAACCAGCATTATAATAGCCAGTATTTAATGAAAATTAACTCCCAACAGAAAATTCACCTCAATCACCCTTTCAATTTGCCCTGTTGCTCTGCTATCCTGCTGAGATGACCGCAAAACTCACAACAACAAAATAACAAAATAACATCATAAATATTATATATATTATGTTCATCCGTCTTAGAAAACTACAAAATATACAAAACCTAGGCTACATCGAGTCATACGAAACCATCACTACATTTTCCCCACGAATTAATACCTGATTTAGATGTCTTCGTTGTTTGACAAGCTTTACAGGTTGGCGATATACGGATCGTTCTCGCAGAAGTCGTGATTGTTTCCATTCAAATGTTTGCTCAGCACTTGTTGGGAGTTGATCCGTAGCTTGACCTGAATTAGTAGTTTCCTCCTTGTGAGCACTATCCTTTTCAAGAGTTCTTGCTGTTCCTAAGATTGCTGTTATAAATGAAGCTGCTGAGCCATCTTCACACACGTCAGTTAGATTATTCAAATTTAAACTGGTGTTTTCTTCGACTCTGGAACAACTCGCAACTTGAGCAGTTCCTATTTGCGATGTCACAATCATGCTGCCAGGTTGTGTGGTTGGCTCGTAAGCTCTTGTACCTAAAGACCTTGACTCTTTCTCACCATCGTTATTTACCACAGATTCCATTGTAGATTCCAGATATGCACAGCTTTTATCTCGTACAACAGTTTTGCCAAGCATCAATATATGCTTTGGATCTCTTAGCATTAATCTGGTGCGTTCATTCAGTCCAGCATATTGGAATTTTAAAATCTTTAGTTGAGTAATATTCTTTGACCGACTAGCATCTAAAGAGGTCCGTGGATCTTTCATGAAACATCCTGCTGAATCAGGCACAATTAAAGGCTGTTTCCTCAGGCAACGCTTGTCAGAATTCTCACACTTTGATGCCACGTGGCCTTCAATGCCAATCATTTGCAAGGCAGCAGGATTGTCTTTGATATAACTACTCAAACTGTCCAGCAGTTTAACATTTAAAACTGGCATAATAGAAGTACTAGCAGATGATGGTGCCGGTTTGACAGTCACATCCACAGGCTTTACATTCCCCTTTGACACAGACGTCTCTTCTTGACAAGTAGCACCAACAGGTGCCACATTGTCATCTATTCCAGCTGTGCTTTCTTTGCCAATAGATTGGGAACTTTTGATGCAAGCATTAGACACTGTTGTAGCACAAGAGGATGCAGACGATTGGCTTTGAGAGTCAGCCGTCTGTGAAGTAATTGTCATGTGTAACTCTGGTGCTGCATTGTTCCCAGTGGCAGAATGTTCTTCCATCGGATTATTTGTTAGTTTCTTGCGTTGTTTAAGACGGTACATTTTCTTTTTATGGTGTTTCTTTTGTTGCCTCGCATCCTCTTTCTTCTGCTCATCGGTATCATTAGTAGCCAGTTCTTCAACCGTAAAGAACTCAGAAACATCGATCATAGCCTAAAGAACAAATATGTTCATAAACAAACTACCCAACACCCATGCTTTGATGAACACAACTGCAGCTGCTGCACAGCCTATATAACTAGGCAACATCTGGCAGCCTATGCAACCGGCTCTGTATGCAACTAGGCATCATGTAGCACGAATTAACTTACAGTGCAGCACAAACAAACAATACATTGAACTGTCTGTTCATCAATGGCTTTGAATGCTGCCCGAATCAAAGATCCACAACAAAGGCTTGCTTACTCTTGGAGCACTAATAGGCAAAGCAATTAACAAATAAAACTTACTTGACATGCCATTATCGCTTAATTTGTTCCAAACGTTTCCTTATGGCCTTCAACACAGTTGGTCTGTCCTGTCTGAATTGGGGATTTTATACTTCTACTTCTAGCAACAAGTAAACACTTCAGGGAAAAAGACACTAATTAGTAATTACTACATGATTAAAATAATTACACCATAAAATATTGAGCAGAATAAAAATGATAGCAATGTAGTCAAGGAGACATAGTGTTCTCTGTCATGGTAAACATTTTTGGGCGGCTCCATTAATAAACATTTGTTTTAGCAACAAGAAAATCCACAAAAATATCAAACCTAACACATAATATAACGAAACAATTAAAATTAATAATTGTGTTTATCCTTTACTACATTCTTCTATCGACGGAAATATCGTGTTATGTAATGCAAACTTAAAGTTGCCTTAGCACACATCACTTGTAAGCTACTATCAGCATGGCATATCCTGTGTAGTAAATACATTTATGTCACTCTCTTACCAGGTTCATGTGTTTATCAAATGCAATCAAGAAGCCACAACAAACACCACGGATGCCACGAGCTTTCCTGGTCCAAACACGTAATTTGATACCTTCTTGGACGCATCTTTTAAGCAGTGTGAAAGGTCCTGCTGTATAGTCTAAAGTAGAGCACATGAATTTTTAATTATAAATAATGGGATGAAACAACAGTGTATCTAGCATTGCAGGTGAGATGCCGGGGCACCCAACTCTGCACCTCCACAAAGGTTCTCTGGAAAATGCCAATTCCACGCAATTTCTATATAAAACTTACACTAAACAAGCAATTTCCTTACATAAATTGCTAATTTCTACTGTTTAACTTTGTAATACGCGAAAAATCTGTGCAGTCTAAACCACGCAAAATTAGAAATTCCTCACACAAAATGCAAAGAATGCAGTCGGGCTGGTGCGTTTATATTAGGCATATCGCACTTATACGGGATACAAAATATTTTACAGTCAAACCAGTATTAGCGATCACCTCTATAGAGCAGCCACCTGTGTATAAAGGCCACTCTTTGTAGCCCCAAAATGCAGTGCTGTATAGTAATTCGTTACAAGTAACTGATTACTTGTAATCGTTACTTTTTAATGTAATTTTAACTGTAATCCGTTACTTTTTTGATAGAGTAATTTGTAACGGTAATTCGTTACATTTTTCCGCAGTAACTTGTAATCGTTACTATAACTTGTTGGGCATTTTGAAATTTACTTTTCATACTTGCTCAGTTGCTCTTCCTTCAACGAAATCGTTCCGAAACAGTCACAGTGCTAGCGTTCACTCCGTTCAGTCAAACAGATTGACATCGATTGATGTTATGCTGCATTTAAGTGTGATTTTTAGCAGTAATCACAAAAATAGTCTTCGATCTCATGACAAAACGTGCTTTTTAAAGGTTCGTTGCGAAATGAATGTTCTTCCTTGCAAAAGTAATTTTAAAAGGAATTTGTAACGATTACTTTTGAAACCAGTTTAATTTGTAATTGTAATCCGTTATATTTTTCTATAAGTAATTTGTAATTGTAATCCGTTACTTTTAACGGCTGTAACTTGTAATTGTAATTCGTTACAAATAAAAAGTAATTTATACAGGACTGCCAAAATGACATTTTCTATAGAAAACAACCTGAACAGGAAGGCCACTTGTCTCAATTTTCTTAGGTCCCACAGGTGACCGTTATAGACAGGTTTCACTGTACCAGTCTATTTTTCGTATCAAGTTCTTTAGATTACCGGCGGCGCATCAACCACGAAATTACAGTAAGTTTCATATTGAAGATCTTCGGTCTAGCGTAACCTACAAACTTTCCAGTAGGGCCTATAGCTTATATCAGCCACGTCTGACCGTGATTTATAGCGTATTTTATATAATAAATGGATTTATGTTTTGTCTTTTTAACCTTGTATTACAATTTAGGTTATATTTAGGGTTGCCAGACGTCCCTTATTTAGCAGAATCTTCTAGTATTTATGTGTTATGTAGTGCAAACTTTAGTTGATTTTGTTAGACATTTCTACCCAATTTTGAAAATGTAAAACTTGTACCAATGAATTGTGCAGCATTCAGTCCAATTTCAACACCGGCCTAGTTACATCCAACGCTGCTCCAGACATGACATTCCCACCTTGCATCCGCTCGAAGACACCTTTGATAGCACGCTCTTCTCCATCGCACTCAACAGTTGTCTGTACACCTGGAAGAGTGATATTTTCGAGCTTCTGCAATCTGCGTTGACGCTCTTCTGCGGCAGACACATGAGCTTGTTTACGCGAGCTGCCATCTTTTATATTCAAACCCTCAGTTGTTACTTCAGTGAGAATCGTATTCGCTAACGGGCTCTTCTTCAATGCAACAACATACTCGTTCAGAGTTTGAAATACTTTTACATTAGGTCGAGGAGGAGCTACAGAAATTGCCTGCAAAGCTAGAGCAGGTTGAAACGAAGGTGAACAAAAGTCTAAAGCGTCCTCCAAGTCAGCAGCATCTTCTGAGCTCTGAGTATGTCGTTGCATTCCTGGTTAGATTTATTACTAGCCAGGATCCAAAAAAAATACCTTAATCCATCTAAAAGGGGCATGGATAACCACTAACTCACTCGGGAGACGTACAAATACAATCCAAACGCTGACATCTCATCTCCCCTCCTCAGTACCTGGCAGCCATTGCTGTCTTTGGTGACGGTCCCGGCCTCGCTTTAGTCCCCCCCTTCCAGCAAAATGGCGGACGATGAACTTTCAGAACGTCTTGAAATCAATTCGACTCGAAAACATGGACGGGGAATCTACGCTAAAGCTGATCACAAACGTGGAGAATTAGTACTAAGTTCAAAAAATCCACTATCTATCGTACTGTGCAAAGAGTTTAGAGGAGCACGTTGTGACCATTGCTTGCAGGAGAATACTGAACTGGTGAAATGTTCTCGGTGCAAATTTGTGCATTATTGTGGCAGAAGTTGTCAGAAGCAGGACTGGAAACATCACAAACACGAATGCCGTTGCTTAAGCAGAGTTGCACCTAAACAGCCCACTGATCTATGCAGGCTTATGTCCAGACTATTATTTAGCCACTTCTTGAATGAGTTACGAGAATGCCATGGAAAGCAATTTGTAAATAGTTTAGTCAGCAACGGTGATTTGATGGGCGACGAGAGGAAATTTGGCTTGAGATCAATTTGCATGATGATTCTGGAATACATTGGGGATGATTTGTCATACATGGATGTCACAGAGCGTCAGTTATTTGACATGGTCTGTGCAGCAAGTTGTAATTGTTTCACGGTGACTTTGGAAGAATCTGAAGCATTGGGTAAGTGCAGAAGGAAGCTGGGAATAGTCAAGAAGTCACGTGAAGACCATATTGTATTCATCCACAAACTTCGTAAGAGCTAGATACTAGAAAGAATAATTATTTGTCTGGTTGCATGGAGATTGCAAATTCACACTCCAAATATATGACTGTGTGCTCAGCTGCATCTACAAAGTTGTACGACCAGCTGCAAAGTCATCTTGAAAGTTGTACCGATATTATTGAAAAGTAATAAAAAGGTCTGTGCAAAAAGATAAAACTTCTTAAATTTTCTTTTGAAAAGAATAGCAAGTCCCCGTCTCGGAGTAGTAGGCATATTTACACATGTGACAGGCGCATGTACTACAATTTAACAGTTTCAATGAATCACAACATGCGTCTTTTGATTACGTTTCAGGAGTGGCTCTTTACTCATGGCCATCTTATCTGAATCACTCGTGTGTTCCCAACGTCACAGTGACGTTCATTGAGTCATCCTTATATGCCCGAGCTGTAAGGGACATTGTATGCGGTGAAGAGGTCACCATTAGTTATGTTGAACAGATGGCATTCTACAGTGATCGACAAAAGGAGTTATTCGACCGTTACTGTTTCAAATGTCAATGTCCACGCTGTGCAAATAATGACGACCTTGACATGGATCAGTTAATGACAAGCTGCAAATGCGCCAATGTCGACTGCGACCAGCCAGTCTTTACAGGTAGGAGCCAAGTTCTTGACATGACTATATTCTTTTTGTGAAGTACTGTTTTGTTTTTATCAGAGTACAGTGAAACCTGGCTATAATGGTTGCCTTTGGGACCTGAAGGAAATGACTTTTATAGACAATTGGCCTTTCTGTCCAGGTTGATTTCTATAGAAAGTGTCATTTTTTGGATATGAAGAATGGCCTTTATACACAGGTGGCTGCTCTACAGAGGTGGCCGCTAACACAAATTTGACTGTACGTTCAGATCTGTATATAATATTTGCGTTCAAAGAAATCATCTCAGAATGACAACCTATAATCCTATAGACTGCGGTAAGTGCTGTGCAAGCTAACGATGACTACATATGGATAGCTTTATTGTTGTGTATGAGTATCTGTCACAAAAGGGTGGATGTAAAATGTCAACTTAGTGTTTGTGGTGAAGGGATTACATTAGGCGATATAATTATACAGTTGTCAGGGTGTTTTTGTATTAGAATGCAACAGGGTGTGTCCATGTGAATGCAACATATTACATCATATGATGGCTGTTTTTCTTTTTAACAGAGCACTCCTTCTGTCCGGCGTGCTATGCACCATTGAAAGACTTTGACGAGAGTAAACAAAAGACAATCGAACAATCCTTGATGGATAGCATTGCAAATGCTGTAGACAACAGTAAAACAAAGCAATATACTGCACTAAGTGATTCAATTAACAAAGCTGACGATGTGCTACATTGCATGAATCTGGTATTTGTGCAGGCGCTAGAGAAAGCGTCTGATTTGGCTGTCACGCTTGAGCATTATGATGACGCATTGAAGTTTTCCAAGCAGCTTATCGAACCATACCAAAAGTATCGCGGAGGAACAAAATATCACCCAACAATAGGACTTGAGATGTTCAAGATTGGTACGTAGATGATGTGTACTATTTTTACTGTGGTGCTAAATTTCCTTAGGTAGCTTACAACTTCCATTAGAAAGAACCTGATTAGTACTACTCATTCTTCCAAAATTCTGCTTGGCTAATGGCAACCTTTCTTTACAAAGATTGAGTGTTTCCCACAAATTCAAGTAGGCCTACTGTACAGTTTTATTTGATTTGTCATTTTATGCTTTTGTTTAGGCAAATTAGAATCCTACCTTGGGAACTTGCGTGAAGCACTTTGGTCATTCAGTGAAGCCGAGGAGATCTTGTCTGTGACACACGGTGATTCACATCCGCTCTTAAAGAGCCTTTTGTATCATTTACAAAGTGCTCGGTACGAACTGTCTGGCCCTCCTATTAGCAGTGTGTCTGACTGACAGTGAAACAGCTCATGTCTGAAAAGAAGACCATGGACCAAATGTGCTGCTACTTCAGAGAGAGAGAGGCATCTGATCGACATTACTGTGAAATGTTTTGCTGTGCTGTTCCATACCATTGGTTCACTTGGGTGTAACATGTCTGCGTTATAAACACTTACAATCACTGAAGGTGTATTTTTGAATGAGTGCTACACCGTTTTTTTGTTACGATTAGGTGTCATTTTCTAAGGATTTATTCTCGTTTTTTACATGCAATATATACTATAGCTTTCAATGTCTTTGACTACATTCAATCTATATAATCTATCGGTACTTGAATCTTTCGGGTTCATTGGGATGCTTTGTTATGTATGTTGTAAATGTAATTTTCACTTTATTTAACGAGGGTAGCCCAATAAGCTAATGGCTTGTCTTCCTTGGGGCCCTCGACAATTAACCCACAGAAGACAAGAAATATATGTGTTGGATGGACCGGGAGTCGAACCTGATACGCCTGACTGGCAGGCACACATACTAGCATCTAGACCACACCGACCACACATAATTATTGTGATGCTCCCGATGGAACGATGAGGTTCGACACCAAAAGAAGATGTTTGGTCGAGTCACTACTGTGACACAACATGTTAGTCAAACGATAGACAACAGTTCATTACAGAGATTTTACATAGGATGAGGTCTAGGTACTAGTTACCAGATCCCACGTAAAACCATGGCTATTAATGAACTGAAAACAAACCAATGAGCAAATGTCAGAAAGTTACCACATAATCAAAACCGTTTCTTGGTTTCTTTAAATTTAATCATGATTCTAATTCTTGAATCATATCAGCAAGCACTGCTGTGCGATGGAATTCCTAATTAAATAATATTAATAAAATAACTTAACACAGTTGCAACCTTAACAGCTCAAAACTAGCTGCCACAATAATGTCCAGATAGATTGGCAAATGTCTTCATCCCAAACTACGCGGCAATATTTTAAAAATATTAATTCCTAGTAAAAAATATCTCTGCTGTAAACTTGTAAAATGTATACGCCAGAATGTGTTCAATGAGGATCTCAGCATCGCTCAACGTTTCAAATTGTCAAGGGGCTTTTGCTTCTTTGAACCAAAATATCTTTTGAATTTTAAAATTGCAAATTATGTCCTTCCATAGGCGTCAGCTCTCATTATCTTTTCCAAAAGCATATGACAACATTTCTTTCTTGCTAATAATCTTTTCTCTCGGTTTGCCGACATCTTTTCCACGAGAGACTTCCTCTTGATCTATTTTACGCCAGTCTGAGAACATTACTGGTTGCACTCCTGAAAATAAAACTGTATTAAATCACAGATCTTCACGTGACTCGTGATTCAAAGGAATTGTCATGTTATCCCGTCTATGCAGCCGAGATCTCCTCCTTAAATGATCTATCATGTCATCCATGAAAACGTGTACAGTAAAACCTGTCTGTAAAGGTCACCTCTGGGACCCAAGGAAAATGACCTTTATAGACAGGTGACCTTTCTGTCCAGGTTGATTTCTATAGAAAGTGTCATTTTGGGATTATGAAGAGTGGCCTTTATACACAGGTGGCTTCTCTATCGAGGTGGCCACTAATACAGGTTTGACTGTACCTCTTCCTTTGCTGCTAGAAACACAAATGCACATTCACCAACAGCTTTGTCAATGCAGCCAGCATCTCTCTACTGTTTGTCAATTCAAAGTGTCGTGCTTAAGTAATCAAATTGATTGTAAATCGAAGAACCATCAAATAATTGAAAAACTACCCAAAAATCATCCTACTAAAAGATAAAGTTCTTTGAATTGCTAGATAATTCTATGAACTTCATTAACTTTTCAGTAGCTATAGCCACATATTTTTCAGCAGTTTGGAAGCAATCCTTTAAAGCAAATTTCAGCAATTTAAATATATATATATTCAAGTAAGCTAATGCCACAATTTTAGTATTGTAATACCTCAACGTAATATCTTAATATCTCAACATAAGAAATTTGCATACTAAAGTCAAGGAGAATAGAACAAAGAAAGGCTATGGTCACAAACCTTTCTGCTGCAGAATCTCAAGGATGCGGCCACTTGGATCACAATTCTCTTTCACAGGTAGTGACCCTGATAAACAGAAATTACATGACATTCAGATTTCAATAAACAAATGCAATAGAGCTTTGAACTTTCTGAATTATAATACTATTTTAAAGTGAATAATATTTCTACTGGGGGTACTCACAGAGCTGATGAACTCGTAATATGCTTGCTCAGGTCAAAAGTAGTCAGGAGATTATACCGTGCGGTGAAACCTGTTTATATTGGTCACCTTTGGGACCTGAGGAAATGGCCTTTATAGACAGGTCGCTTTTCTGTCTAGGTTGATGTCTATAGAAAGTGTCATTATGGGGATTATGAAGAGTGGCCTTTATGCACAGGTGGCTGCTCCATAGAGGTGGCCGCTAATACAGGTTTGACTGTATCAAGAAGGCATACTATATTGACAGTTAAATAAAATAGTAATCGTCAAATGGTTTGCATTATTGGAAACTATCAGTACCTGATTTAATATCCTTCAATATCGTGTCAGCTGTATCTTTGGACTGTGCCATGGTTGTCACAATCACTCCAACCGGACCATGCTTCACCCATCCACTGCAATACAAGCCTGGAAAGAAAATATCGCAAAACATGAACTGTGTCAGTGTGGTCTAGTGAATAGAAAGTGTGGCTACCAGTCGGGTGTCACAGGTTTAACTCCCGGTCCAGCTGACTCATATTTTTGTATCTTATGTGATTCTACCTGTCGAGGGTCTCAAGGGAGTCATTGGTTTATAGGGCTACCCTCCTTAAACAAATGTTTACAATTACAATTTTTACCCCAAAACATGAATATATACTGCGAAATGTCCAACAAAACTATTTCATCCAGTCAATACCACCGTTATAGTCTAAACTGACCACCAGCCAGTTCTGGTTTTGCCGTCGGTGCCCATAATTCATCGTCTTCCATGAACACTCGTCATTAAAACCATGACTTGCAGTTCAGCCATACAGGCGATTTTCAATCACCTTTGACACTGTCGTCTGATCCTGTGCTCTTCACCACTTTGCCAGCAATATTAGGAATGATACCTAATCTACGATCGAACGGAATATACTCCTCCATCGGAATACTCTTGTAGCCAATACTGCGAATCACCTAATCATAACAGAAAATGAGAAATTGATGAAAGATAATTACAAAACTACAAATATCGCCAAACTTCAGCCGATCTACATCATTATTGCATTACAGTCAAACCTGTATTAGAAATTTAGAGGCCACCTTTATAGACCAGTCACCTGTGTATAAAGGCCACTCTTCATAACCTCTAACATGACACTTTCTAGTTTCTACAGAAATCAACCTGGACATAAAGGCCACCTGTCTATAAAGGTCATTTTTCTCAGGTCTTAAAGGTAACCACTACAGAGAGCTTTCACTGTATCACAGCCAAATCTTTCTTAATCTAGCCTAAAATGTATCGTCATTTTGCTAATATAATTCGACTCTTTCCATTCAGTGGTGAATGGCTTATCTTTGCAATCAAGCCTGCTCATATGCTTTGAGAAGCTTGTCATTTGGTGTAGATGCTTTCAACGACCGTATTGTCACTATTGTGGTGAGTATAATTCGCAATTTGAAAGTCTTTAATTTTGGTTTAAAATGGGATTCGACTTACACAAGCAATGTTTTTGTTAGTCTATATAATTATGTGCAATCCTCACTTTCATACTGCTAAATTGAGGTGCAATTTAAATATGAGAACGACGTACACATGCTGGAATAACGGTAGCAAATTAGGCAGATTTAAAATGCGAGTAGAAGAGAAGCATAGCATAAAGTAAGTGATCAATTTTTGAACACGCAAACTACAATCAAAGTTGAAGGTTGTAGTTCTATCTGTTAAAAAAAAACAACTATAAAATATATTAAAAGAAACTTCTGCATTTATCCCACATTCTATTATAACATAAACACATACCATTCCACATGGTAAGACTTCGTATTTGCCACTCCCTACTGCCTTCACAACACCATTATCCTAAATTGAATAAAAAAATTAAATTAAATTAAAGAACAGAGGTGAAATCTCACAATGTATAAACAGCAAGAAATAACTATTGACTGAGAGCAATATTTATGTATTCTGGTATACAAGTCATTTTCAGTCACACGACCTTGAGATGAAATCGACAAAATCCTTGAAATTGACAATCATAAAAAACTGTTTTGATGAATGTATTTCGAACGAGGAGATGTTCATCACATTTGGCAAACATCAATTTCCTAATTACACCCTAAAAAGATCAGGACTGCACTCGTTCAATGGTTTCGCATCACACAGTTGAGAAACGGCAGCAGATGTTCCAATATAATACAGTCAACCATGTATTAGCTGCTACCTCTAGAGCAGCCATCTGTGTATAAAGGCCACTCTTCATAACCCCAAAATGACTCTTTCTATATAAATAAACCTGGAGGGAAAGGCCACCTGTCTATAAACGTCATTTTCCTCAGATCCCATAGGTGACCATTATAGACAGGTTTCACTGTATTATATAATAACGTTCTTCACCTCTTTCATTTCATTCAACTCCAGTTTTAGCCCGAACCGATCACTGCTTGGTGTCTCGAAATCTACGACTTCAACGGGACTACGATTGAACATCAGCCACCATTCACGGTCAGCTGCTTCCCATCTTGCTCTTTCTTCATCATTTGGTGTGTCACTAGAACAAAGCAAAGCAAAAGAACCACGAGCACGTGATCAGAAGTTGAATAAAACAACAGCATACAGCTAGTTTGCATTTGAAAATTAAAATTGGAAGAAATTATCCTTGGTCATATCTATCGCTGCTGCGCATCACCACAGTGCCCCGTTGGTCAGTTGCATTGGCATCAAGGAAACAGCTGTCGCGGAAAATGGTCATCATCTCTTGACCTTCTCTCAAGGGAGTAGTTGGGTACCAGGTCAGAAGCTGTTGCATCGGCTACGGACACAACGGACAATACACACAAAATGGACTTGGCCATCTAAAGTTGGTGTTTCATACCAAGCAGTCTTGCACAGAAGTTCAAGAAGTCTTTTCTTAGGTCTTGGAATATCTACAACAGAGTAACATCTAACATGAACAATCAATGGAAACTGCTAAATTACATTTCAAAACGCAAAGATGCAGTATATATTTCATAGAAGAAAATCCTAAATGCAGCACACCGGCGGAGGTTGTCTATTTATAATTAATATTTTGAACCAAGTAAGGATTTGAATCCACATTCAATGGCTCCTCAATCAAATGCCTTTCTCTAATAGAACATCGACATTTCAAGTCCGACCTCTTACACATCCCTCAGATTTCTAAATATTGTGGTTATCTGGTCTCTGAGAGGTCGCAACGGCAGACCCACTTTCTTGTAAAACTAACCTAAAATCACACTACTTTGACAAAGTCAAGGGTCCTGCTCTTAAAATGTTCTGAATTGTAAAGAACTGATCCTCGGAATTCTTATAAGAAAGAAAGTGTAGAACTACTTATAAGAACTCTTAGAAACATAACTGCAACCCATGGCAACCGCTAATCTATCAATATTCCTCACTTTCTACCTGCTAAGCTTTCCTTGATCTGTTCAAAATCCTGTGCTGATATGAACGGTCTTGTGCCTTCTAATCGAATCATCTCTCTTGTCTCTTTGATTGTAAACGACACCTTTTAAAAAAAGCAAAAAAAAAGAAATACAAACACTATTATTACTGGGTAGCAATTACCAGGAATCAAGCTTGAATTTGTAAAGCCTTGTTTAATAAGTCCATGTGCCTAATTAACAAGTTAAAGCAGTCTCGAGGCGATTTTATGAGGAGGCAAACACGGCATTATGTATTCTAATTGTTATCGCCAAATTTGATTCAATCAATTTATGATGTAATGAATAGCGAAAATGTTCGTGTTCCAATGATTGAAAGGCTTGAAGGTGCAGACACAAAAGCTGTCAGGGACTGAATAGAATACATTTGATTTAGTTTGACATTGCGCTATCACGAATGATCTCGGTTTTATGTTGTAGCATCATTTTCATACTGTATCTTTAGTTTCGCATATTCAAGTGCTGAGAGAGGTTCAATTGATCATCCCGGCACAATCCTAAATACAGTTATTTATTTTTAACTGTTCGCATTCCGATCTCATCGCGATTAACTTAATACGTTATATTCATTTACTATTCTGATATTGTTTGTATATATTTCTCAAGTTTCACCGTTTGCGATTGAAAAAAATCATTGCAACATTGAGTACGTGACACATTTTTTCCAAATGCGAAACAGGTCTGAAACTATTTTTCAATCATTGCATCTGATCGCAGAAGGTCGCATCACGTGATGAAGGTGACCATTATAGACAGGTTTCACTGTAACAGTACTTAAACGGAAACATTGAAGCATACAAACAAACAAGAATAATATTTCCTGAATTCAGTTAAAGCACAACGATAGTCACCTGCATAGGACCCCTTCGACCAATGATATAGACTCGCTTCACCTTGCTTGTACGCAATCTTTGAAATGCATGCTGACAAATATCAGTGTCCTGCAACATTCAAACAGCAGAGAACTATAACAAATAGATAACAACTTTACTTGTTTAAACTGAAATTAATGATAAAGCATAAATACATTGCGGTATAGAGTTACATCTACTTAAAATAAAACACCAACTAACCTAATTTTAAATATAAAAATGGTCCAGATTATATCCTATTGGAATTGCATTGATCGTGTAGCACTCATTTCCTCTAGCCAGAGCGATGAACTATAACATATACTGGCAACTCAGTATTCCCATAGTTACGCCCAACAAAAGGAGACTGTTTCTGACCACAGTACAGTCAAACCTGTATTAGCGGCCACCTCTATAGAGCAGCCACCTGTGTATAAGGCTACTCTTCATAACCCCCAAATAAAACTTTCTATAGAAATCAACCTGGGCAGAAAGCCCAACTGTCTATAAAGGTCATTTTCATCAGGTCCCAAAGTTGACCGTTACAGACAGGTTTCACTGTACGTACTTTCAAGTAGTCCAGTGGAGCAAGTAATACACGTGCAATGTCCAATGCAACATTTCCTTGCCCGACAATAGCAACACTTTCGCAATCAAGACTCGGGTTGAGCTAGAATAAAAACACAATTTCATCAAGTCATGTTAAGTGAGCATTGTGGGGTAATCTGTGAATTCAGAGATCTTTAGAGACTCCAAGGCTCCTTGTCACAAGCAATCACTGACCATGGCAATACGAACCTCTTTGAGAGTACATTTAATTTGCTACAAATTATAATTAATTGTATACAACTTGCATAAGCACAAACGGTGGCATCTACGCCTTCTATCCAGCTCATAGTATCAACAGAAGTCTACAACATTGGTAGCTGATAGCCTAAAGGAATAATAAACTGGGTGTTCTATCCACTGGGCAAAACAACTTTAACTACAAACATCGTTTTCTTGTTTGTACATTCATCATAATTTATGAATAATACATAGATGAGTAAGATTGACAGACACTACTAAGGGTCATTTGGTATGCAAATATGCTTGCTTGTTTAGAAGAACCTCAAACAGCACCCCATCACGCCTCAAGGGTACGCCATTTGCATAGAGACATGTAAAATTGATAATTTAGGAGAATGACTAAGGTCAACAGGGTCAGGGAACTCACGTCACGATGTATGGGCAATCCATTGTACCATCCAACAAACTGCCGCGCTGACAACACTCCTGGCAAGTCCTGTTTGGAAGTTGCAGATGGAAAAGTACTAGTAACGAACACACCGCTTGAATGGTAATTCAGTCAAGTCTTTATTAAATGACCGCTTGTCTTGGAAGACCACTTTCATTTTCAAGAAGAGGCCACCCAAAAATGTCTGTCATTATAACTTTGATCTGAGAGTTTGAATCAACGGCATTTACTCACATGGATGGGTATTAGCACTCTGCATGCAAGCGCAAAAGCAAACTACCTCAGATGTAGGGCATTCACAAATCCAACATCTACTGTTCTGCGGACAAGGAACTTATAGCAAGCAATTGGTGGCTTTGTGGCTGGCTCGAAAGAATTTGGGATTTCAAGAAGAAACGAAACGTTATTCAGAGCAACTCAGCTTCAATGTTATCATACAGCAGCCCAACTTAATTGTGCCAGGAACTACTTGCCTTGAATGTCCATCTGTCTTAACTCTTGAACAAACTTAAGGCAGGATTGAATGCACATTCAAGCTCATAAAACCAGATAGAAAGAAAGATGGTGTACCTCTCCTTTTATGCTGAGCATTCTGTCCTCGTCAGCTCCATACGCCTGACAAAGTACAAGCAAAGGAAATAGAATCAGTTCAAGAATCAAACTGATCTTAATCCCTCTTATCTATTTATTGCATTTGGAAGGAAGTAAATCTGACCAACTCTGCTTTGTAGTATGGCCGGGTTGAAAGAGTGGCGAACAGTCATGCTCCTATCCCTGCTGCAAGAAATGGCTCGCGCAATAAACTTGAGAGCAGAAGTTCATTTTGTCCCGTAAATAGAGATCTCCAGCACTTGTTGTGCTTTGAATTATGAAAAACGTCAGAGAAGCAAGGAATGGCCTGCATATAGGTTTCAGAGTGGAGTACGAAGAATGCCCTCTTTTGGTCAGTACAAGGTTAACTCTAATTGGTACAAGGACTGACGTCAGTGCTGAGTCAGCATAACAAATACAACATCACCTACAAATAAAGTCAGAGAGCAATTCACAAAACGACTAAAATTTTTCTTAAACAGAATTGCAAATGGAATTACCAGAACAACAGCGTCGTATGAATCCATGAGATCTTTTGTTGCAACATCATTGCCAACAGAAATATTTCCAAAAAAGCGGCAACGTCCATCAGAGGCGACTTCTTCAAACGAATTGATTGCATTCTGTATAAGAAATAATATCAAACAATCAAAAAGACACTCACCACTCGATATGCGTGGTAGCTAAGTCACCACTTTCTGACACCCAGTGCGACATTGTTGTAGTCTGAGACTCCATAATGCAGATACAACAACTTAATAATATACTGAACAAGAAGACAGATGCATGGTGTGTGTGTATTCAGCAACAGAAGGAGAACGCTGCTGAATATCGGAAAAATGAAGCATATCGTATTTCGCTGTGTATAAGTCGATTTTCTTATGTCTTAAAAGTGATGGTCAAAATCTTACTCGACTTATACTCGGAGTCATTGAAAAACTAATCAAAATTCTACAAATTCTTTGTTTACCCTGATAAACAAAGGCGCTACTGTTGTCTGAGACGCCACAGGAAGGGAAAGAACCATTGTTTGGTGAATCGCACATGTTCTTTGCGCTGTGTTCATGGAGATGGAAGGAGAGAATGAAGTCTGGCTCTGCTTTGACAACAATCATGATTTTCAGAACAGATAATTGTCTCAGAGCAAATGGCTGGCTTGCACTTGGTGGATATGCAATGAGAATTAAAAAGAAACACGCTCCATTGTGAAACATCGGAATTAAACGTGTGTGAAGCAGATGTACAAACTGGTGTCAAATTCCTACTCCTGCAAAAGTGGACAGTGATGGGAGAAAAGCTATGGTCATACATTCCACTGCTCCCCAACGAACTACGATTGATCATGCAAATACAGGTGGAGCGTTATCTCCACCGCCCAATTTTTCACTCGACTTATACATGGACATTAGTCACGTTAGTGTTTTTTTTCTATCATTTTGCAAAAAAATAGGGGTCGACTTATACATGGTGTCGACTTATGCACGGCAGAATACATATAAATATAAATAAATATAAATATATATATAAATCCGAGAGGCCTGGGCACTAACTCATCCAAGAGCCTGGGACCAGATCAATGTCACTGTCACATTAGCAGTGCTAAATGACCTGTTGCTTAATTGATTCTATCATCTCCTCGGAAAAGTGTTTCCTACTTACGATATTATGCTTCAAGGAAATTAAGATATTCGAATAAAAGAAAGCATTAATCAGTTGAATAAACGTAAACAGCAGGCCTAATCGGATTAAAAATGACAAAGGAAAGAAAAGATTGCTACTTTGTATCAAGAAATAACTACCGGTAAGTGATCCAGATCACAACCTGCAAAATTCTACATAATATATCTCTAAAATTATATATACCAAAGGAGAGAAACCAAAGCCTAGGGACAAGCAAACGGTGAACATTGGCACACACCTTGACTTCAGGATGATCAGGCGCAACACCAAAACGCACTAGCCCATACGGAACAGGAAGTTTTTCATAGATGTCCACCTGCAGCGATTTGTGATGCTTCAAGACGAGTAGAAAAAAGATCAGAAAAATCAAACTTCTCCTAATACAAACTTTTTAAGCTTGCAATTTGTTGCAGCTGTTGAAGAATAGGAAACAGATGATCTGATAACGGCAATGAAATTACTAATTAGATTGCAAGTTTCTCGTCAGCGCTATCCATGTCGCCAGTCTCTGACTTTGCCTCCGCATTAAAAGATTTCCAAATTTTTATTACATTTTCCAATCAAACGAGAAAATGTGAAATCAATATCTCCAATTGGATGACACTTATATTGAATTATTGCAACAAGCCTCAGAATGAAAATTCTTATTTCAAAAAACATAATTTTGTAATTTGAAATCTTTAGTGTAATGTAGCCAGCCAAAAGAGACTGTTCAAAGATGGCGTCGTCGCTCTCCGTCTTCTCAGTCGCCAACATAGTCCTCCGGTGAGACGATACGCGACTCACACAGTTGAGCGTTCTAACAAGCACAGCTTGGCGACTGGGCGGACGATATCCCGTTCTTGAGTCTCCAGTAGCGCCAAGCGTACCAAGCCGTCTGGACCAACGAATGGCGTCACGACGCGTGCAACTTTCCATTGTCCTCTTGGTA
>OFHS01001055.1:0-31608 GCA_900245855.1 Calvadosia cruxmelitensis
AAATGTGCAAAGCTACTTCCTACTTGACTGAGTGTTTGACAGACCTGAATTACACCAATCATGTTCAAATCTGGCAAATGTGCAAAGCTACTTCCTACTTGAGAGAGTGTTTGAAAGACCTGAATTACACCAATCATGTTCAAATCTGGCAAATGTGCAAAGCTACTTCCTACCTGATAATATGGTCGAGAACTCCATAACCGCACATGTGGTCATTCACCCAGTTGCCCATAAAGATTGTTCGCAATGATGAATTGCCATCAGTGGATTTCATAGTGCCGTGTCCGTTGCGAGCGTCATTCCTCCAATGCCCAGTGTATTCACCATCCTTACCGTACCTTATGGAACACAGAATGATAGCGATATGACAAAGAGCACAGTAGAGTGAGTAGGTAAACAAGAAACGGATACATGAAATATTCTTCACAATCACACGGTATACAGTCAAACAGGGACAATATCCCAGTACTGATCTCACTGTGGAATAGCATTAAAAGGGGCACAATGGGCTTATGAGGTTACCTTTGTTGAAGAAATTGACATGACATTAACTTGACATGACATGTACATTAGAAATACGCAAAAACCATAACAAACTAATATTTAGTAAACCCCAATATAAGCTGCATTTTTAAATCCAATAGACCATTTTCACAAGCTACCATTTTGGAAAAAGCAAGTGCATTATAGGGAAGGTTGATGTCTCTGATTTCGGAATACGGAGAAAATTGGATTTGATACTGATGCAGACTTCTTCAAGCTGCGCTACTTTGCTTAATTAAATGATTCTCGTTAATATTATGGGTCAGAAACCAAGCTTTTCCGCTACTTCAGGCACTCAACTTGCCCCACAATGGATTGGTTTTTCCCATAATGATAGCTCGTGAAAAAGGTCTATTCATACAAAATTCACTTACATGCATACAATTTGAATAGGAAAATTGTGAAATAATTGGTGTTATCCTGAGCATTGTACTCTATGTGCATACAAATGGCGTTTACTGCAAATACTAATACGGCATTGATTTGCTCATCGCACAATCACAAGCTGCTTCAGTAGTCTTCATAAGAAATCAATATCAACATACTTCATGGTACCATAGCCTTCCATTTTGCCTTCAAACCATTCTCCATGATAACGCTGTGTTGACTGCGAGCCATCAAATGCCAAATAGGGCCGAATGTAGATACCACAGCTACAATTGATCAAAACATATTGACACGACTATATGCTTTCTTGTTGACGTATAGTGAAATCCGATTCATTGGCTATTCAAAGGAAATCATGATTTGTCCTGTTAAGCGAATACAACGGTCACTGTTTGATAGCAACATCATCGGCCAACTATGCCTTGGCTACATCAAGCACTTAGCAGTTTGTTATACTGTGAAACCTGATAACGGTCACCTCTGGGACGTAAGAAAAATGACATCTACAGACAGGTGGCCTTTCTGTCCAGGTTGATTTCTATAGAAAGTATCATTTTGGGGTTATGAAGAATGGCCTTTATACAGAGGTGGCTGCTCTATACAGGTGGCTGCCGGCGCTAATACAGATACAGGTTTGACTGTATTACACAAACCAATATTAGCTACATCAAAGCGTGAAGGAATTTTGGGACAGTCAAGATTTGGTTTCCATAAAGTAGTTGGTTTCATCAGACATGGAGCACTGTATCTTCTAAAACTAACACATCTTCCATGAAATATGTAGCGGAAAAATAAATATGAAATGTTATCCAATTACTAGATCAATGAAATCGTGTGAAAGTCGTGTGACAGAGCACTCAAATTCACATGGTATTTCACATGGTGCTTGATACAGTCAAACCTGTATTAGCGGCCACACCCCAAAATGACATTTTCTATAGAAATCAACCTGGACAGAAAGACCACCTGTCTATAAAGGTCATTTTCCTCAAGACCCAAAGGTGACTCTTACAGACAAGTTTCCTTGCACTTCACATAGTTTTTCGGAGGGTGCTTCCCCTTTCGTATGATTCCACATGGTTTCACATAGTTTTCACATGGTTTCACATGGTTTTCACATGGTTTTCGCATGTTTTGGATTCATTTTGTAGTTGACCACATTCAGTAGGCCTACACTTCAAACATCACAGTAGAATCTCCACTTACCCATGGAATGATCCACTTAGAAATTCCCCTTCGTAAGAAACTCCATCAGGCCAAGACATGATTCCCCTGAAAGCAGCCAAGACATCAAATACAAATTAAGTCAAGTTTACAATTCCAAAATAGACAAAAAAGCAACTGAAGGTAAACTCTCTATTTTATTGTGACCGAACAATAGGACATTGACCAATAAAGATAGCAGGCTAGCATGGCAAGCTATTTATAACAAGAGGTGACCAGAGCCTTCTTGTGCAAAAGTTGAGATATTTATTATACTCATTGCTTGATTCTATTCAAAATTTCCAAATATTCCTTGTACTCGATTCTCATTGCTGATCTCACTACAAAAGGAACCAAAATAGCCGCAGATGTCAAAACTCTTGTAAATAGAAGTCTCTTTTGACAAGAAGATTAATGAACAAAACCAAAAAGGAATTAAAACGACAGAGTTAAGACAATAATCTAAATTGCGGCACTATTTGATGGGATACTAGCAGAGTTCAATTTGACTATAGCTTACCTTCCATGTGGAACGCCACTGAGCCACATGCCTTTGTACGTCGCCCCTTTGTAGCGAACATGATTGACAAATGTGTATTCTGCTTCCCTGGCAACCGCAGCCTTCAACACGCCCGTTTTGGGATTCACTGAGGTGGCTGTAAGCCTACAAGTACGAAATGTGTATAGCAGAGATGGCAAATAGCCAAACTTGATTTCACCTGAATTGGTACATATCAACAATACATGGACATTTGGACAACACAAGTTATACATGATTGGACAAAAAGCTTCATTTGTGGGATAAAAAACTCATTTACAGCGAAACCTGTCTATAACGGTCATCTTTGGGACCTGACGAAAATGACCTTTATAGACAGGTGGCCTTTCTGTCCAGGTTGATTTCTATGGAAAGTGTCATTTTAGGGTTATGAAAAGTGGCCTTTATACACAAGTGGTTGCTCCATAGAGGTGGCCGCTAATACAGGTTTGACTGTAATGTCCTAAGAGCTAGCTCTGATTGAAGTGTGTGACACCAGTGGCACATGACCGATAGTCAAGTGAATATTAACTAAGCCTTTAAATAACTCCTACTGAAAGGTACTTAAAGCTATAACTAAATGTAGAACATTACACTAAAAATAGCAGAAAAAGAAAAATAGCTAAATAATGAAAAAACTACTTACCCTACTGATGAGTTTGCAGAGAGACACATTGCAACGGCGACATTGATCTGGCAAAGCCATTCAGTCTGAAACAATAAAATCACAATAGATGACATTATACGCTATTGTACATACAAAACGATGTTGAAAAGTTCCACGATGAACAATAGAAAAGATATTTAAATTGATACGATTCAATGGAGACATAGCATTGAGATACTGACGTCAAGAGGATTATAACCTATTGAAATCACCTTGCCAGAGGGCGTTCCAGCAATAACAACAAAAGATTGCTCGGGTGAAGTCAGCTTGAAGGCGTTACTAAAAGAAATAAAATGTCAGAAAAAACATCATAATTTGTCAAGTCACCAACTTATCTGCAGTGGCTGATGCATAGTCGTAGGATCAAACAGTATCATCGTTGTCCAAAAATGCCTAGTTATTTGTTAAGTAATTGTTCCAGCTTGTAATCTCCTTCTCGTATCTCTGTCTTCTATCTGGTGAACACCTCTGTCTGTCTTTTACCCTACACTATGTCTCCAGTAGCTCTCCTTGGAACTCTGCTATCCTTCCCTGCTATGGGACCAGCATGTTATCATCTCATTTATGTCTTGTTCTGAAACATGATCCTTTGTTCTTCTACATGTCTGCATGACTCAAATGGTGAGGCAACATCCTATCTCATCCGCAGTTTTCATAAACATTACTGGTGTTCGGGTTTGGATTGCATTACCATGCAATCTCAAGCAATTTGTAGATATTTCAAAATTCAAACCTGACTCCATCTGCTGACTGCTTCTCCGCCCTCGGTCTGCCGTTTACCTCCCTCGGAGACAGGAGTGCTTCTACCGCACTGGTGATGTGCCGTGATGTCAAGCATGAACAAGCCCCTAATTACATCCAGCAGCTATTCTCTTACGTCACGAGTAGGACTCGATCATCCACGAGGGGCGATTTCAAACTCCCAGTGTGCAACACTGTCTACAGGAAAAGCTCAATCTGTGTGTTAGCTGTTAGGCTGTACAACTCACTTTCCACTTCTCACCGAGACAAGATTTACTCCACAAGCAGATCTTGTTTTAAGATATCCATTAAAAACATTGATCTCTGTTCCGTTCTAGCCTCTTCTTAATTCCCACACTTTTTAGCCTCTGTTTTATTCTCCATTCATCCACAATCACCACAGTTCTACTTATTCTCTTTTAATTAAATGGCTTCACATACTCGGCATTATATAAAACGTACCCCCGTGGTAACCGTAATATGATATCTGTGTACGACAGGGCAATGTGAGCTTCAATAAATTGATTGACTGATTGATTGATTGATTGATTGATTGATTGATTGATTGATTGATTGATTGACTGCAAGCGATGTAAATATTGCAAATAGCGTATTAAAAGATTTTCAAGATTTACATTACAGTTTGATAATAGATGACTGTTAATTAAAAATTATAGCTCATGCTGCGTTTTTCTGCTTTAAGAAAAAGTTATATTGTAACATTAAGGATTTTCAGAATGAAATCACTCACTCACTGGTATGGTCTAGCAATGCGAGGAGGATACCTGGTTGCTAATCCCACATCCTTGATTGATTCTCGTTCAAATCAAAACACGCATTTGTTGTAATTTATGTCGTAATATGTCGAGGACTTCAAGAGAGACAAGACATTGGATTATTGAGTTACATCTGATTATTTTTATTTTTTAAAAACCCGAGACATTTATAGTTCTACCTCAAACCACCTCCAATATTATATACTCACTGAAGACTCTCCACATCCTCGATTGGTTCAGCCCACATTGTGACAAGAGGAAACACTTGAAAATTACGATTGAACTAGAATGAGAAAAATACAAACAGTCGTCATTCAAGTTTTGAGAGGAAATGACAGACTTGGGCACTCGAGCGAATTTAATCGTACGCGAGTGGCACTCGCGAGAGATTTTTCATACTCGCCACTCGCACTCGTACTCGCACACTTGGCACTCGCCACTCGTACTCGCACTCCTTGTATTTCACTCTGCGAAGTTGCTTTGAAGTCGCTATGCGGAATCTCTCGCAGAAATCTTATTTGCAACTCGTACTCGTACTCGCTAAAAATTTTAAATGCCACTCGCCACTCGTACTCGCCAGCCAGGCACTCGCACTTGTCTCGGGGATTTTCTCAAAAGGAACAAGTCTGGGAAATGATAATAACACCTAATCAAAAGGTGAAGGTTCAGGATATTTATGAGTATGGCCATGATATCCTTATACAGGCATTAATGAAAACATGCGAGATTGTGCGCATTAGGCCAAACCATGCCCTGCAGCCCAGCCAGTCTCCGAGTTGATCTGAGGATGCACCAGAAAACCATCTAGCACAAGCAATGCCTGTGACAACAATGCCGTACATAAGAATTGCGTTTTTTCCACCAAAATGTTTGTACAGTCCACTACGCTTAACTAATTGAGCCGCCAAATAATAGGACCAGCTGTTTATTGGGTGGGTCCAATTAACCAAATGGAAACAAATCATATCAAAGTCAACTTACAAATGCCTATTAATTGAACTAGATCTCTGTTTAGCTGAATGCAATTCAAATTTCAACGATGGTAGTAGTAATGTCCTCATTTTCGAAGAGACAGCAGGAATTGCTTGCCAGTCCGTTAACAGAGCACAGCGGGAAAAGAGAATGAAAGGGTGATTGAAGGCCTCTTTTACACCTCTTAGGTTTGCAAGGAAATGTGACAATAGAGCCGAACCATTACGCCAGTGGATAACAAGTTATTAGCTTAATCACTCCAACTGAAGTCAGTAAAGTGTTTCCTTAAACAGCAGAAGGCACACATGCTGTTATTGGAACGCATGTTTACATTTATTGAAGCTAATGCAATGCCATTTTGAAATCTAAATATCCCGATTATTGGTCCAGCAGCCTGTAAAATCGGAACAAAACACAAATTCCCGATATGGATATATTCAGCGGAGTGTACTGTTCTATTTTTCAGCGATGTTTGCATACATCCGACCTAGGCACACAGTGGTGAATTATAGAATAAGGGTTTTGGAAATGCTTTCAAATTGATGGCTCTTGAGCTTATCAGATCATCTGGCTTACGATGTATCCATTATCCAACTGATCTACGGCAATGCCTTACCTGTAAATGAACAAAACAATCATTGAAGAGAATGTACGAGTGACTTGAGAGACGAGATGCTCGCGCCAGAGCAAGCGGATCTGCTTTGCTGGTCTTGACGACACGTCGCTGAGGGTCTTTCAGGGAATCCTAAACAAGCAACAAGAATCCCTCGTTAAAAATGTACAGTCGTTTGTGCAGTCTAATGGCTTGGATATCTGGGGCCTTATTCATGGACCGGGACTAACTTGTAGTCTGGGACAAAATCTCAACTCCCACATACAGATTTTAGTTACAGTCAAACCTGTATTAGCGGCCACTTCTATAGAGCAGCCACCTGCGTTTAAAGGCCACTCTTCATAACCAAAAAATGATAGTTTCTCAAGAAATTAACTTGAAAGACTGGCCACCTATCTATAAAGGTCATTTTTCTCAGGTCCCAAAGGTGACCGTTATAGACAGGTTTCACTGTATTTGGTCCAGACTAATGTTTAATCTCAGAATAAGCTGTAATTCCGGTCCATGAATAAAGGCCTCTGGTTACCAATTAGGTGTTGAGGGTCTGACTATACTTCCATTTATTGCGGGGAACGTCGTCTTAAGAGTCAGGAGGGCCTAAAACACATTACCTAACAGGCTTTGGCTAACCTATCTTTGACAATTAAAAGCTGAAATTTCTGGCTCCGTAAATATTTTGATACAATACAACACGCTTACATGCAAAACGTTTTTCAACGCAAAATGTTTATTTATAAGTGGACTTTGCATATATCCAACATACACAATGTAATGTTTTTGTTGCTAAATTATGATTTCATAAAACAGTTGCAAATAAACAGACTTTGCATGTATCCAATTTGCATGTAAGCAGTATTGCCTGTAACTGAAAACTACCATTAGCTTTTCAGATTGTCTATTGTTTGCATAGAAAAAACCTTTCTACGGCAGAAGTAACGCTTTTGACCAAGACCCTACATGCGAGCACGCACACTTGAAAATAGCAATTTAAATCTGGTCACTTACGGTCAACTTCGCAGGCCATTCTTCCCAGAACACTTTAGTGATCAGAGCTTCCTTCATTCGCTTTGATGTCTCGTTTGTGTGAGATTGCCATCTTGAAATGACCTCATACAACTGTTCTTGCTCAAGGTAAGTCTTGAAAAATGGCACAAATAAATAAGCAAGCAAGCAATCAATAGAAAATTTCAGCATTACATAGACGGCATGACGACTTATGACGGCACATGCCCAAACGTGGTTCATTTCCAGCACAATTGGTAACCTTTGAGATAATATATTTATATTGGTGTGAGCTCAGATTGCCACTCAAAACACAAGACAAGAACGATTCGTTTGAAGAGCAAGGTCTTCACATTTCAAGCAAAATACAGCATATTTTTATATTTAATCGTTTATAGAAACAAGTCGTTAACGAAATCTAACGAAAGTATGTCAGTTGGATGTCTGAGATAGATGAGCAAAAGCTGTGGCCAATGTCAACAAAAACCTGGCCTACAGGTGGAAATGCCTCCAAGAAATCTGATCAAAACGCTTTTATCTCATTGAGAAACGTTTGTCGGACAACAATGCAAGAAAGGTCAATGTGCCGTCAAAAACGCCGTTGAACCTCATGCAATGACAGCTGACGTCACAAAATTGGACGGAGTCTTCTATCACATGACCTTGCCGTCAACACCATCGTCACTTCGACGTGGTGTTAAAATTCCTTAATTTCCCAACAACTAACTTGTGTTATTTGCTTTGGCAGATGGATTTGAAACACACCAGCTAGAAAATTCATCTGCCGTGAAATGACAACAGCTAGAGGTGTTTTGTCTAGATTTCCAATCATAACCCTCAGACGATCAGATTCTGAAAACTGAACTGACGTGTGATACAGATGTTTACAACCTAAATTCAGTACAGATTACTTCACAAAGATTGTGTAGGTCTTCCGGTCATCTATTGCTGTGTCTATTGGACAATCCAGCACTGTCCCTGACAGCACACAAATCTTGCAAATCATACCACACAACATCAAAGGTTACCTTGGCAAATGGCACGAGATGTCGCACAGCATCACAATAAAATAGCGATCGTCTCAGTGGAATCTTTAACATAGAAGCCAAGTCCAAGTATTCCTATACACAAAAACACCAAGGATCCTTAAGCATTTTCAGGATTTAGAATCCTTAGGTTAAATTCTAAATTTAAGAATTTAGTCCATGACTTGAGCTTCAGTTTCATAAATCATAACCCATCGGCCTAGTGCTAAAAAGATGGTATCCCATTCGCGGCTGTGCACAAGCATTCCTTTTCTTTCTGTGATCAAATGAAGTCGTGTTTTCCAATGAACGATGATGTCCATCTGTAGTCTGCCAATTCTAAGGTCTTGTTTTCATGAGACCATTTTCAGGAAAAGTATTTATATAATATCTGCTGCTTCAGTCTATTTTTAACAAGTTTTGATCGAGAACTTCTGCCGCACTAAAATGATCTGGAGCAAAGTACTTATGGACTTACGATACACATGTCTGTCTAGTCTCATTTTCAGTCAGTTCCTTTGTTAGGAAGACTCACACGAGTCCACTGTGTCAATTTCGTGCCGGGTTGCTCAGGATTGTGTAGACAGAATGCTTAAGTGAACTGAAAGTGATCCGAATCAATTTGAAAACGGTCTCATATAAGCAAGGTCCAAGCCCTCGACAGGAAACACACACTATGAACTGCTTAACTTGTTAAATCCTTGCTAAAAGCTCCTTTAAATACTTGTTATGACGGCCAAATTCCATAATGACTCATCAACATATATTGATTATCTTTCCGTAAATAATAAAGTCGTTAAATCAGCTGATATAACGGGTTTGTAACTTATAATTCATTAACATTTCTTCAAAAAGAAAAGAGATTTTGAGCAAGTTAGCCACTTCGTAGTGGCGGCTTCTTCCAATAGATTACCATCGATGTTATTATTATTACCACAGCAGCACTCACCAATTCATAGTCCGTAGCAAGATGCCTGAGCAGTCCACGGCATTTCGATACAATGCTCCTGTAGAAATATTAAGAAAGAAGAATGTGAAATCAGTGTTATAGCCTGTAGGGTACATGTAGCAAAGACCAACATTAATCACTTCTCAAGTGACAATGTCAGAGCTCGATTAAAGAAACGGGGCTGTAAGCTCAGGAATCCAAAGGGCTCTTAGCGGTTCCAAATGACTGAAGTATTGTTTGTAAGGAATCTGGGGCATATATTCACAGGATTATTATAATTATTATTACTAGACATTCTGATAATCAAGGCAAATGATAATAGATATTTGATGTTGATATTTGATATTTCCTGTAGATGGGTTTGGTACAATGATTACTAGAAGGCTGCGGATGTTATTTATATAACTTGAAATGCAACTTATCACCAATTAACTGATTTTACAAGATGTTTATCACTTCTGTTTATTGCAAATGAGTTAACAAACGTTTGGAGGGGCTATGGCTTAGCATGAACTACAGGTACATATCTATTGTGCCTACTACGTAATCAGGCACTGGAAAATGATTAATTCATGATTGCATGTCATCTACAAGTACAGTGCAACCCCATTAATATCAGATTGGTTAATATCACAACCCACTTAATTTCACTCCACATTGAGAACCAAGCTCTGTCCGACTCAACTATCTGTACCTGCTTAATATCACGACCCGCTTATTCTCACGATTTTTGACTGGAAAGTCATAGTGATATTAACGAGGTTTCACTGTAACATTTGCAAATGGAATAATAAGATAACATTCTATATGGAAATAGTTACAAGCTCTAATTACCAAGCATACTGCATATCTATGCTGGATCTACACACATAACACTTACATGCAAACATTTATAGGGTTAAGATGCATTGTGTATGTCACTGGGTCCAAGGTTACTGTTGAAGTAGATATAAGGCACACAACAACTAAAGATTCTTAACAGCGTGCAAAGGCCGTGCAAGGGAGTTTTAAAACATCACATTTACGATATTCACTCCATAATTAACACACTTACCCAGCATGCTTGCTACAGATTTGCATCAGACCAACAGCAGCAACATCGCAATAGCACTTTGAGTACCTTATGGCAAAAAAACAACATATGAAACCTCTTATAAACGTGCCCTACAATGAAAGGTTACCAGTTTACCATACAGTCAGACCTATTTGGATTGTATGATCCAAACATCGGGGATGTAAGAAGGTAGAGAAAAGCATCAGGAAAAAACACCAGCCACGTTATTTAGTTTTTTTTTTATCGTAAGAATCGCTCTCCCCAGCCCCTACATGAGATCATGGAGTGGAAACCCGCTGAACTGCACCGCGGAGGCTTCGCCAATCTTTAGACTTATTGTGACGTGTTAACGTCGGACTGTTTGTTTACTGGTGTACCATTGTCGTCTGTAAGTAATCGTAGTGTGTGGAAAATGTGTGTTGATGCATGTACTGTGAGGAACAGGAATGGGCTGTTTTGTTGAACACACCGTCCAAAAAACACACCTATGGATCAAGCAATCTAAACAGGAATTGCTGTGTTGTAACCAATCTATAAAACAATACAACAACTATGCAGCCAACTAAATAAACAATTATCTAATGATGATTCTCACTAAAGAGCCATTTTCTCTAAAATCTTTAACAATCTCTTATCAAACGTGTCGGCTGAATGAGGTAAGCCAATCAGAGAGAAGCAAATTTTCATTTGAACCGAGCCAGCCAGCTTTGCAAAACGTTTGATTTGATCCCAACATACACTTAATATTTGTCAGCCATGAAATAACGACAACAGGAGTTTTGACTGGATTTCCGCTTAATTTAATGAATTAATTTATTTATTTCCGAAAAATTAAACCAATCTGTTACATTGATAGTTTTCAATGGTAATTTCATGGTTTTTGTTTCTTGTGGTACTTGCCTCTCATACACTGCACGGAAACTGTCAGCTAGTATAAAAGAAAACAGGTCTTTGAGAGGGTAGCCATATCGAATCAGGTCCGTCAACTGAGAAAGACCAGTAGCAACGCTGTACAATAAATCTGTGAAACTGTCAGTGAGTGGAACCAAGCCTTCTCCTCCAGGTCGATCAATTGAGGCTGCCCAGAACTCTACAGCAAAGCAAGATATAGAATACTATTTAAAAATTGTTGCCGTTATAGCTAGGCAAGTGAAGGTTGATTGAGAATCCACGAGGTTGGATTTTCTTTCAATTAAATAACTCCATACTTCTACAGTGTAACCCGCTTACATGCAAAACATTTATACTTATAAGCGGATTTTGCATATAATCAATTAGCATGTAAGAGATATGTTTGTATGTACGTTAATTTGTCCATACGGGACAGGAAAATAAAAAGGGAATCGACCCGCACTGACATATTTTTACTTATGCATTTGGGTAACGTTATTTAAATTTTTGAACAATGGCTATACAATGTTTAATATCATAGACAATTACAATACAGATCAGTTACTTTCAAGTCTGATTTTAAGTCATCATGATACGACTTTCCATTAATGAGGGATTTAAAAAATTAGAAGACCACAGACTTTGCACACAGTGACTTTACACTTTGACGATGCTTTGGCAATACGACAAGAACAATGGACGACATGTTAACGATGCAACAGAGACCAAATCACGACGAACAGCGGACGAAGAACAGGATACGACGAGCGAACATCACAGCGACCAAAGGCCAGATGTTGGTTTCCATAAGAGACACTACGAGCACAGTGAAACTTGTCTTATCTATAATGATCACCTTTGGGACTTGAGGAAAATGACCTTTCTAGACAGGTGGTCTTTCTGTCCAGGTTGATTTCTTTAGAAGGTGTCATTTTAAGGTTACGAAGAGTGGTCTTTATACACAGATGGCTGCTCTACAGAGGTGGTCACTAATACAGGTTTGGCTGTACATCTGATGGAAAAACAATAATTTACCTGTCGACAGGAGAGGATGTAGCAATGCACTTTGAACCATTGAGAGGCTGTTAAAGTATCTCCGTTCTGATGAAGCAAACCGACACAACGCAGCTATGCATGGATCACTGCGGAATATAACAGAAAATAAGTTCCACAATTTCTTTCCAAAGCATCAGACCCGTATGGAAAACTCGTAAATCGTACGCCAGATTTTACGCCAAACTTTTATATTCTTGTACGCCAAAATTTGTTAGATTGATTATAATCTCAACTAAGGCTTCAAATCGCCTTCAATTCAATAAGGAAAAGTACGCCAACCACTGGAATTTACAAACTTCCGGAGGACGTACGCCAAATTTGTTTTGGCGTAGGCTAACTCCACGCCGGATTAATCCGGCGTAACATACACGTTTTCCATTCAGGGCATCAGACTGTGAACTGGAATCGTGTGAAATCCCACATTTCACGAGCTACCATTATGGGAAAAACCAGAGCATTGTGGGGCATGTTGAGTGCCTGAAGCAGCGAAGAGACTGAATTTTTAACCCATAATATTAACAGAAATTATAGGTTTTGAGGAAAGTAGCACAGCTTGAAGAAATCTGCATTAGTATCAAATTCAACTCTCTCCATATTCCGAAATCAGAGACATCAACCTTCCCCATAATGCACTTGCTTTTTCCAAAGTGGTAGCTTGTGAAAATGGTCTATTGTGTTAAAAGGGCACTTTTCCCATTGTTTTCCCTTCTTTAACCAAATTCACATTGTTTTCGTATGGTGCTAGCGATTTCACATGGCTTTCAGAGGGTACTTCCATTTTCACAATTTTCAGATGAACTTTCCCATTCACATGATTTTCAAATTATTTCACATGTTTTTAGATTCGTAGCGTCAAGGAGTTTGCGATTAGACTTACACAATGTTTTACAACATGCACTGTGTTTATATAATATATACTACTATCTATTACCAGGAAAATCTTTTAATATGTGCTATCTCGTATTCGAGAGACAGATTAAAATAAACTAGAGGTGGGCCGATGATTGTTTTACAATAATCGATTAATCATTTGAAATAATCGATTATTAATCGAATTAATGCTAAAAATAGAAATTTTTAAAATGAGCTCATCAAAAGGTGTGAAATGCATTGTTATGCTAATACGTATGCATGATTCGCATCACTGGTAGGAGTAGAAGTTCGATCTTATTGTTGCGACGGAGTAAAACCTCCAATGAAACAGGAATGAATAAATAATTTCGAAAGCAAACAATCAATTGTGGATGATCAATCGAATATTTACTGTCCAGTAGTCAAAAACATATAGCGGGCAGCCGGGACAATAGACCTGGTTCTTGGATTTCAAGCTCTGGTGTGGACCAAGACGGTCAAGCTGTGCTGTCGTTGTCAAAAACGGCAAGTTAGCTGTATTTGTTGGGAATCGTTTGCTTCTGGTTTGCTCATCAAGTTGATCGACTTTGCCGCTTTGTTTACTTTGAATTAAATTTGAATGGAGAACGGTGTGATCGGTGTTGAATTTCACATGACTCTATTGTTCCCATTCACTGGCGAGCCGCAAATGAATTAGCACGGCTCACTCTCGGCTCACAATCTCACATTGCACGGCTGGGTGTTGAGCGCGTGGAGAACTTCAACCGCGTCTTCCTTGATTCGAAAACCAAGATAGCTATTCGTTTCTGTTCCTACGTGTTGAACGAACATTGTGCTGAACTAAGCAGCAAATACTGTGGCTAATGAGAAGAAAAGTCTGTCGCTCAGATCTTATGTTTAATGTTTTTGAAGAGTGTTCACTGTTTGCGAACTTTGCAAGCGATGGTTTTGCTTTTCGTGTACACAACCAGTTTCCTGACGATTTCTCGGAACTCAATACACCTGTAGATGCACGCTGTTTACCTTCTATCTCCAAACAGAGAATGCTTTCATTATTCGAGTCAACTGTATGCAGCAGTAATGCTACCACTAAACAGCACAACTTCGTCGAAGAATGCGTTTTTTTCTCTTCTTCTTTTTGTGAACGATTAATCGATTATTGAAACTCGAAACGATTAATCGTGTCCAGAACGATTAATCGAATAACCCACCTCTAAAATAAACATATATTTATTACAATAATGTTTAGGTAATTATCCTACCGAGATGTGATGCACGTAAAACGACGATCACGGGCTGAAAGGCGGCGGAGTAAGTCCTCCTGCAAGAGAGAAGAAGCAATTATATTTGTTGTTTATCTTGACAAAACTATGCAAGTAATCTTTCAAACAATCTTATCAACCATTTCAAATTACATTGATACAGCTTGACAATAATATAAGTCGATTCAAGAGAAAATTCTGTATATTTTCTCTCGAATCAACTTACTGTATATATTATTGTATTCCAGTACTATACGCATGCTCAGTAGTTTTTAACCTTCCTTTAAAGATGTAGTGCTTAGAAATTGTTAATGTTTCGAAGTTAAGTTTTAAATCATTGCAAATTGTAATTCATTTTGAGCCGTTGGCAAGAGGGCTCCAAGGGAGTCAAACCTTGAAGTTTATTGGGATATACCCTCTATAAATAAAGATTATTGATTGATTGATTGCTTGCTTGCTTGATTGGTTGATTGGTTGATTGATTGATTGGTTGATTGATTGATTGATAATCAACATTTCTTTACATTTCAGTCAGATATCTGACAAATTATATTGAAATTAATCTGATGAAAGTGAACAATTCACCTCGTGAAAGTGGACAATTCTTCGTATTTCAACATCAACCGCAGGAGTTGGTAAGGTTCCATCTGTATTGCGCTTTGGTCGTTGTGATAAACGTTTCCATCGCCGCTCTTGTCGCCGAGCAACACCAGCCACTACTGGAACAGCAAGAGCATGGTCGCTCTTCCTGAAAAGAACATTCCGAAGAGCCATTAGCACACCATCCAACCATCCTGTCTTAGCCACAAACTTTGCATTTCCAAGCACAGATTTCATCTTTCTGTTTTTAATTTTTAGACCCCACTTACAGTGAAACTTGTCTATAATGGTCACCTTTGGGACCGTGACGAAAATTACCTTTACAGACAGGTGGCCTTTCTGTCAAGCTTAATTTCTATAGAAAGTGTTATTTTGGGGTTATGAAGAGTGGCCTTTATACACAGGTGGCTGCTCTATAGAGGTGGCGCTAATACATGTTTGACTGTATCTGTTATCCATATTCATTCTGTTCTAGATCTATTTTTACTGAATATTGGGAATGATACCAACTAAATCCTTTTCTAAAGCATCAAAGTGAGCTTCTCAGAGGTCTTAATTACCTGTCAGAAATTTAAAATAGCAAGAGAACTTCTAAAATGCAAAAATGCATGTCGCAACCGCAACTTTGAACAACAGGGAAACTTGGAAAGTAAATTTTTTGATGAGCAACTTTTTGTGCTAAGGACAGTATCTGCAAACAATACCAGCTTACGATTGCTAACATTTTGTGATATTTTTAGTCAGTAGTTACACAAAATCTCAGTTGATGCCCATGAGTCTTAGTATTTAAATGTGCAGTCATATGTGAGCGTGACCATTTAGGAATACAGTAAAACCTATTTATAATGGTCACCTTTCGGGCCTGAGGGTAATGACCTTTATAGACAAGTGGCCTTTCTGTCCAGGTTGATTTCTATAGCAAGTGTCATTTTGGGGCAAAGAAGAGTGGCTTCTATACACAGGTGGCTGCTCTGTAGAGGTGGCTGCTGATACAGATTTGACAGTACGCATAAAAACAAGCACATAGCTTATCCAGTAGCTCACACTTCACTACAACAGAAGAAATGAGAATAATGGTTGACTACATCTGACAATTGCAAGAACATTCCACTTACTTTTCAGCTTCACCACTAAAGTAAAGCTCGGTGTTTTCATCTCTTGTGTCGGCAATGAAAACCGAGAAGTCTTGGCCTGCCGCTGCATCCCAAACAAGCACGTCACACATTGCCTGAATAACAAAAAGAAGCGTGAAAAGAATGTGCTCCAAAACTAAAGGATTTCTTATTTGTTACAAAGATAGTAATTACGGATATACAATTTTCTTACATCACAACTTGAAAAACAGAAGGGTGACACTGCATTGCATGGTGCAGTAGATACTAAATTCAATGTAGTACAGTAAAACCTGTCAATAACGGTCACCTTCGGGAACTGAGGAAAATGAGCTTTATAGACAGGTGGCCTTTCTGTCCAGGTCGATTTCTTTAGAAAGTGTCATTTTGGGGTTATGAAGAATGGCCTTTCTACACAGGTGGTTTCTCTGACTATAGAGGTGGCAGTTAATACAGGTTTGACGGTATCAATCTAGCATACAGTATAATTCGATAATATCACCTCGGATATTATCACGTCTTGGTTATTGTCATGGAAAATGAAATTTCCACTTTTCAATTTAGCATAGTACTTCCTATGATGAAATAAGTATAGTTGTCTCAAGACGTATTTAACAACTGATATGACGTTGTGTTTCCCTTACCTTGACTATATGAGGCTTCAAGACAATTGCCTTTGAATGGGCACATTGTCCTTTTGAATTATCGCCCCATGTGAATACCTAAAATTGCAGACACGAGACAGATACAGTAAGCTAGCATTACACCAGAGCAACAGCAATTGTGAGGAAAAGTCATTTCAGGTCTTTCGAATGTATTGGTGGCTATTTTAGTTTCAGTGAGCTCAATTGATATCAAGCACAGCAGATATTAAAAAGTTACAATCGAATTGAGGGGTGAGAATTACAGGTGTCCCAAATATCGTAGATAAAGGCTCCTACAATGGTCGTAATGGCTCTGGTATTGCTCTATCTTGCAGTCAAGAAAGTAAAAACATTTGTAAACATCCCAAAGTTTGAATTCGGCTAGAGGAAGGCTCTCATCAAACGTCCAATATCTTTCCTTTGTTCGAGGTCTGTTATTTTAGCCTATTGTGTTGCTATAAGGATGAATCCTGTTATAAGCAGACAACAGTAGTGTGGATGTCAGTAGCCTCTAACATCACCTTCTTTTTTGTCTACACTGAAGAATATATTCATAGTGCAGTCATTCACTGTCGTACTTTATTCAAAGTAAATTGTAAATTGTCTATTATATTGCTAATTTTATGAGCATCTAAATTTTTCTTAGTATCTTTTTCCCGATTCAAGAGCCTACATACTTGATATGAACAAAACATCATTCAATTTTCTGACATCGTTTAGGTTTTGTCTTGTCACGTTCATCGCCGTTTTGGTTTCCTGCAAGGATTCACTCACTTTGGTTTTCACTCATAGTACAGATGCTATCATTGCCATTCTGTTTGTCTGGCTAAACAGATGAACTCAATTGATCGGCCGTGCATTGAAGGCTGAGGTAGCCGGACACTCAAACATGCGGCTATATAGACACTATGAATCCACAAATGTGTGGAAATCATATTAAAGGGGTAACAACTTCCTAAAACCATGTGAAATAGCAAACACGTTTTTGGTGTTACTTTGTCAGACATGTCTGAATGTGATATATGATGTAATATATCTGGCAAGTGCATTAAGAGGAAGATCATCTTTATATCCTAAACATGGAGGACTATCTATATAATTAATATGGTATTAAACGAGATTAAACGAGGCATCTTAATTTAGCTAGGAAAAGCCTACAAAAAGAACTTGGAACAAGTAAGATTTGGTATCTGGATCTACTAACCACGGCGATATTAAACCACTGTAAGCTATTAGTAGATTATTAGTTATTATCGGACCAACACACAACATCTTAACTTGAAACAAACCTCAGCAAAACTGGTAATGGCAACCGTGTGATTGCCACCTGCAGTAATAGACACAACTCCTCTGTTGTTGAGCTCGGCCAAAGACGTTGGCACAAACCTATTGCAAGATAAATGGAAGCAAACAAAAATTAAAATAGAAAGTCAACCATTGACATACAATGAAACCTGTCTATAACGGTCACCTTCGGGACCTGACCTATATAGACAGGCGGTCATTCTGTCCAGGTTAAGTTCTATAGAAAGTGTCATTTTGGGGTTATTATGAAGAGTGACCTTTATACAGAGGTGGCTGCTCTATAGAGGTGGCCGCTAATACAGGCTTGACTGTACCAATCATCATAGCTTGTACCCTTGTCTGGAGCTAAAATGCTTTCACTATCTCTACACTGACATCTATCCGTCTCATGTGACTAGCAATACATCTATCAAATATATGTTACGAAATTTGAAAGCCTCCATCTTCTTCTTCTACATATATACTTTCTTTTTTGTGTGTGTGGCAAACACGACGACCATGGCCACTAATTTGCAGTCATGTTATCGTTAGATTATTATTATATATATACTACTGTGTATAGGCCAAATTTATAGCACCAAATTGTTGGTTCAAAATTCTACCTCGGCTTATATATGTGAGTCCCACTATAGCTGCATTCAATGTGTTAAACAGTATATCTGTATAAAGAATTAAAGATGAAACTAAGGGTCGGCTTATACAAGGAAATATACGGTATTCCTGTTAATTACAATAATAACCTGATGTAATTATGCTAATGTAGTTGGTATCAACATTCTACTATCATCGTATTACTAAATTTACATTTGTAAGAAACTAGGAATATGTTTGATCCGTTTACGCTCGCAGCTATCAGAATAATTGCTTAGCAATTCCTACGTGAAGAGTATTTGATGCAATTTGTATTTATTTTTCAACCTAATGAGCCCATTAGAGTATTGTCATACAAATAGAGAGTGATGACGCATGATGCTGCACCATAGCAGTATTGACAGCACAACCCATTTCACATAAACTTACAACAGCTGTATTTGAAGCAGTGCCAGTCACCACAAAGAGATTGTAAACATGTTTGCGAGAAGAGGTCTACAGTAACCTACTTGCAATCCCTTTGCAAATATATAACTATATAGATAAATATGATGAGAAGAACGCTCTCTTGGTGCGGCTGATAGTGTGATCAATAACTTAAAATGTATCTATTGTGATTGTTCTATAAAAATTGCGAGTTCACGTGGTTATCTATCCATTTTTGTTTGCTCTCATATCTACTTTCTATATTAGGAATAAGCAACAACTACACACCTGATTTTTGTATCGCCGGTGCCAAGTTGACCTTTGTTATTCTTGCCCCAAGTCCACACTTCAGTTGAACCAGACACTGGTACGTTGCATCCTATCCGTTCAATCTCGACAGGATCAAGGACATTCATGACAGACCATGTTGAGCTTGTCTGCTGCCTCTTTAGTTGCGAAATCGTTTCAAGTGGCTCATCATCAGAAAATCCTTTTGAAGAATCGTTGTCTTTTGTTGCATTCAAATCAAGTGCAGAATGAAAGATGTCTTCAGACGAGCTGGCATCTTGTCCGATTGTATGCTTTTTACCAAGTTTAGATGCCGGATATTCCAGTGAAACAGAAAGCTGCTCTTGGCTAGAGCTACCTGAAATTCCTTCATCTTCGTGCTCTCCAGGGGTCTTATCATTGTAGAACGTTGACGCAGCCTGACTTACAGGACTAACAGTGTGTTCATCTAGAGTTGCATCAGCATTGGCATTGGGCGAGCTATCAGAATAGTGCTTGGTTGGACAACTACTGTCCTTCGGAAACTCTAAAGCCACATTACTCTCGTTAACAGGAGTACTTGTTTGTGGCTCAGAGCTAATGGAGCTAGTGTCATTTTCTGCTGCTTGGCCATCTCGTATGTCGTAAAACACGCTTTGCTGAAACGGAATCTTTTCCGATTTCTTTCGTATTCTTTTCAAAGAGCCCTTGTCAGTTGATGTACTTGAGCATTGGCTTGACCGTGACCTAGGTCTGACCTGTACACCATGGTAATCATCCTGGATCACAGCAATGCTGTGATTGCCTCCGCAAGCAATATACACCGCTCTCTTTTGCTGTAGGCACGGTATGAGTTTTGGTGTTAACTGTTCATCGTGGTCAGTTCCTAAGCCCAGTGCGGGACCAGTTCCCCATGACCAAATGCGGCCCCGGCTGTCAACAGCTATTGTGTGTAGGTCTCCACAAGCGACCATTTTAATCTTGACGGTATTGCGTTTTGGTTTCAGAGATTTTACTGAAGAAGAACTCACCTCTTCATCCATACAAAATTTAACAAACAACGGTTCACAAAATGAACCTTTCTCTGCGTGTCCGCATTGGCCTTGTCTTGAATCTCCCCAACAATAGAGCTGGCCATTATCGCAAGCGGCACAGCTATGACGAGCCCCGCAAGAAATGCGAGCTATCGACGAAGGGAGATTTGCCACGGAAACAGGTTTACTGCGTTCGTAAAAGTCACCCAGTCCAAGTTGGCCGAAATCATTGCTCCCAAATGAGTAGACGGTACCTTCTTCAGTTAGTAAGACACAGTGCGACTCACCAAGAGCGAGTGACGACACTTTTAGACCACGAAATGCTGGTGCAGCGCATGGAGACTCGACATCTAATGACCAAAAGTGAGCACCATGTTCTTCGTTGCAAGCTTCATCTTGTGATGGGTTTTCTGTACTCATCGTCGAAAGGGGAAAACAGGTGACCGGCGAAGAGGCATTTCCCTGGCTGAGTGCTAATCACTCGTACTTTCGCGGTTTGTTGCCGTTGTAATTATTGCGCCATCTCCGAATAGCCTCTCTTCGTGAGTTTCGTTGTGTGACCCGTAATCTAAGATGCAGAGGAGCAAAATTAAAGGAAATACCAAGTATACTGTGTCAATCATTTCTTGGTTATCTGTCTAGTATATAATCTAATGAATAGTTTTGGAGAATTTGACAATACTCTCCCGGGGGGATTAAATTTTGTGTGATGGTATAGTGTTTGATTCAGCCCTCGTCTTAAAACTGCTACATTTAATGTCTAATGAGTTAGAAGGCTGAGGGTAAGTGCCCAAAGTTAATGTCCATGTAGACCACTGAACTTCTGCTACGTAGGCCAAAGACACGGATGATGCTACAGTGAAATATGTCTATAACGGTCGGGATAACGGTCACCTTTGGGACCTGAGAAAACTGACCTTTATAGACAGGTGGCCTTTCTGGCCAGGTTTATTTCTATAAAAAATGTCATATCGGGGTTATGAAGAGTGCCCTTTATACACAGATGGCTGCTCTATAGAGGTGGTCGCTAATATAGGTTTGACTGTATCATCATTCATTGTAAATCACGTGCACATTGGTCGTTTTGAATCGCTGACTTCGAGCAACGTTTGAGCTCAATTTGTAAGATCAAGAATTATAGACAATTGTCGATGCGAACTTATTGTCAGGGACGGCGCCACTGGGGTAGACAGGGTATATTCCCTGAATTCATTCCTAAAAACCGTTTCTATCAATTTCTTCCATTTCGCGTGAGATGTTCTTCATTTTACGGTGACTAGTCTATAGACCAGTAACTTCCTTTTTCAATGAAACTGCAGGGAGCTCTCTGACCTGAAGGCATGACCATCTTGGCATTTCGTCTGTTTTTTGATGTATGTAGTCGAAATGCTCTTTGCGTAATATAATATAGACGGTCCTCTACATTAAGAGGCCATCCCTCTTTTAATGCACTTACTGCATAAACTACGCCATAAATCACGCTCAGACGCGGCTGACAAAGTAACACCAAAGAAAGACAAATCAACATTCAATACATCACCATACAATACCACCCTGCTGTGTCCTTGGCGGCGCATCTCGGTCGGCTCTTTGCGTGGACAAAATTCTAACGTTTACATGCCGGTATACACTCCAAACCCTCAAACATCTTTTGTGGCTGCTGTGCAATTGCTTGCCCCTCAAACATAAAAAGCAAGATACGCCATTGCCAACAACCACAACCAGGGATTGCATAGACGTAGTGACACGTTATCTCCATTCATTTTTAACCTATTTGTTGATTATGTTTTACGCCAAGCTCAACCGTGGAAGATCATCACGCCATCTTGGAGATGTACGCCTCCTCGATCTTTCATCTCGGACAGCGTGGCTGCACACAGCAGAAGCTGAAGAAAATGGAGCGGGCGTGTCGTACCGTGGGTCTGAACATCAACACCAAAAACCAAGTTCGTTGTAATCTATCGAACAAGCACAGCTAATAACATCTGCTAGTCCTATTGAGCTCGGAAAATCTTTCAGGCACTTAGGGTCAATTTTGCCATCAAGCAAAGGCGACATTGTAGTAGTAATCAGCTTGGACTGAGTCAATTTAGCTCATAGCTCATAGATCATAGCCTATTCTATTATCCTATTATTCTATTTGTATGTTCTTTTATACAGTTCCGCCAGACGACGGCACAGTAGTCAAAATATGGCAGCACAAGTGTGTTGAATATGGCAATCCTACCACTAATGGGAATGTACTTTTACAATACCTAAATGCCCTTAATCCTTTATTTGTATTAGTTATAATGTAGTGTATGTGATCATCAAAATCTAAATAATTATCTATCTTAATTCCTAAATATTCTAGTGATTTACCATTTATGATATTATTAGTATTTACAGTAATATTTAAATCTTTATCTAACAATCTATTTTTTTTGTCTACTACCCATAATCACACATCTGTTTTTTGTGTGTTGTGGCTAAGTTGGTTAGCAGATAACCATAAATGAATTTCATGTAAATCATGGTTTAATAAGCTTTCTATTTGATTTTTGTCACAGTACCACTGACATACAAAATGGTGTCATCCGCATAACGTCCAATTTCACATGATGTAATACAATGACCTATCGTATATCGGTTATATAAATTAAAAAGAGTAATGGGCCTTTAATCGAGCCTTGGGGGACATCTGTTTTAATCGACCTGGAGTGTCGTCTACACCACGTTTTAAAGAAACTCTGAACGCGGCATGAGTTGTAGGTAATTTCAATAAAACCTCGTATTGATGATCTCCTCTATTTTATAGTAAGACTCGTGCTGATTGCGCCATCTTTTGAAGTATCTTTGTGAATCTCAATGTCAATGTCCGAAAACTTGCCTTCTTTGGTTAGCTGTTCGCAAGCCTCGATCACTTTTCCGATATCCAATTATCCAGATACATGGTTTCAGGTAGCAATCACTTTCCCTTAATGTGAAGCATCGCCAGTATACCGAAAAATATCAATCAAGTGGATTCTTTATTCCCCAGACCGAGAGCTTTTAATTCCACTTTGCCACTGAGATCTGGTTTCTTCGTGGTAAAATACACAACTTTCATTCGACCAACACTTCGACAAGCCTTCTGCGACGACAACAGGTGCGTTTTGAATTCTGCCAAATTTATCTCTGTCACCCCGTTCGCGTTGTTTTTAACTTGTTGTTGTTGTTGTTGTTGTTGTTGTTGTTGCTGAGATCATGATATTTTGGAATCCTCTTCCTCATACTCATCATCATTATCATCATCATCGTCATCTTCTTCTTCTTCTTGAGTTTGTTGTTGTTGTTGGTCAAGTTGCAGTCTAATGTGTCGGTTGTATCCAGAACTAAGCGAGACAGCGAATACGACGAGAAAGCCGGTGTAAGAGTTACAAGCGACAGCAGTTATACAGTTCGAGTTACAAGCACAGGGAGACTAGACTGAAATAGGAAGAGATCAACTATGAGGTAAGGCCACTACAATAGCAGTAATTTATTCCACATTTATTCCATGTCAATTGGCCAAGTGCAGTCCCGATGCATTTTGGGATTTAAGCTAGTACAGTCACGTGTTATTGAGCTGAAATGGACACTTTTGACAGCCAAGGACAATCCTTGAAATACAGTAAACCATCATAGAAAAAATACAGTTGAATGCGCATCAGACAATTAAGCAATTTTGTGGTGTCATCCCATATGACAGAGATCAACTAGCATAAATCCCAAAATGCATTAAGACTGCACTTAGTCAATTCCTTTTGCTTCACCTTTACTTCTTCCCGAGAAAAACCTGAGCATCTCAGCACGATTTCAGACACGTACTGCACTGTATAAACTGTTTAGAAACTACCTGAGGGAGACAGGGTCTCGCAGAACATTGGGGTTCAAATCAAAATGGCTCATGTTGTAGAACAACATCAGCCGAGACTCAGTTATAACTTTATTGCCATACAACCCACGGCCCAGAGGCAGACCTCCCAAGCGTTGGTCAACACAGGTCCGTGAGGACACTGAACTGCCTCTTGCTACGGCAGAGAGAAGGGCCTCGGACAGAGGGAGGTGGAGAAGGGAGCTATCCTGGAGAGCGCAAGGGCCCTTATAGGGCTGAGCATTTAAGCAAGTAAGCAAGCAAGAACAGGTCAAAATAAAATAATCAAAACATCAGGTGACGGCATGCTTTCAACACAGAATTGGTATCACGATCCAACCGATGCAAAGCGGACTTGCTGCTAAACGACGGATCACAGTATGAAATTCAGTATAACTTTTGATATGAAATTCGCATAATTACATTTTCAGATAAACAGATAGCAGTAATTCTGGTAAAAATTGTCCAATACACTTTAATTAATTTCTATAAAACTGAGAACTATAAAATGACTATAGACTTGAAGTATTTACAATCATCGAGCTAAACTTATTCATAAAATAAAACTTATCTGACTATTGACAAATTAGAATTCTCGTCCATCAAACCATAGTTAGTAGATCAAACTTCTTTAGGAAATAGTGCCAATAAACACAGGCTGCGTTGCAACGTTTTATTATACAGTGGAATCTGAAGACATATAATTCGAATATTCATCTATTTCGAACTACGATCGCGGTCCCTTGATCTCGCGCATATTTTGTCTTCTGTCTATTGTTCATTGGAAGACAATAATTGTTTTGCTACTATTCCTAACTCGAAGTTCGTATAATTCGAAGGCTATTTTACGATCCCTTGACACTTCGAATTAAGCGGATTCCACTGTAATGTTTACATGGAAGTCTTGCATTTATTCGCGTAACAAACTGCTTTCCTCAGTTCCTCTGAACCAATATTGAAGCATGATTGAAGCAATCAAAGCTGTAAATGGTACATTATCGAACAGGAACTTAAAAAGAGACTTGATCAAGGACTCGATATTAATTTACCTATTTTACACTTTTTCTCTCGCCAATAGCAAAACCTAGCTTGGCTTCTGGTTCCTCAACATGGAAATAAATTAATTACTGAACACTGCGTCGGCTTTTTTCGTTTGTCTTTGAACTTTGAAATCCAGTAAAACGGTCGAGCAACCAGATGCGTATTTTCCGGTGAAAACAAGCAATGATAATAGCCTGGATGTTAACCATTATTCTGTAAGCAAAGCAGCGGCTGTTTTTAACAATAAGAATCGCAGTGGGAAACAATGTACTTTTTAATGAGCTACCCGAGGTGTTTTTCAAACTTCTCTCAACAACTCAGACAAGAAATTCCACGTTTTTCAGCGCAATCTTCACTTCGTTGAGCTGTCACCTGTCGTCACGCAAAGTAACCAAAAGTTTGGTAAGTTGTTCAGATTTGGGACATTTTAACAAGTAACCAGCAAGACTTGTAAACCCACGCTTTACATTTGTGAGCCTTAATATGACTGTGGAAGCTTGAATTTATCGCGCTACGCAATTCTTCCAATATTTAAATAAGTTTAGACTGTATTCTCAGACACAGCTGCATTTGCTGAACTTATTTAAATAACAGGCTATTAGATTTTAGAAGTTCTGAGTCTACGTTGGAAGTGTTAGCTTTTCGCCAATTCAAGTCTCGAACGATTGCGCCAAGTAATAGTTACGCAATCATATCTGCCTATGATTCTGGAAGAAACAGAAAATTAACTAGAGCATCGAAGCTGTTGCCGCTTTCGTATTCTGCTCAGGAGGCAGGACCCACTGAGGAGAAGATTTGCGATTAGATGAGCCGAACAGGTAAACGGAGCTGCTTAATTAGTCCACGCAGACGGATAGGGACAGAACACATTTTCAGCTTGACGAGTGCGATGCAGTGTGTGGCTATGTGTGGCTTCGGACAAGACCACCCAAACAGGGGCACAACATTATGTGTTCGACATTGCAATGCCATGACTTTGCATCATTTCCCAGAGAAGGGACATAACACGCAATTGATCAAGTTAAATCATGGATTATTTATAATTTTATTACTACGAAGGTTGAATGTTCAGGTATCTTCGGAGTCACCATTTGTATAAGACAAAGATGGAGGGTTTCGCCTTCTATATTATATACATTTCATAGACATTTTGAAGGTAGATAAGATATTTTGCTGGTTCCACGACAGGGAGAGATGGCAGAGTTCCAAGGAGTACATATTGTCGTTTGTGCCAGAGCTCTATGTCGTGAGACACAGCGTAGGTAACAGGACAGACGGAGTTGTTGACACGACGAGGTACAGTCAAGCCTGTATTAGTGACCACCTTATAGAGCAGCCACCTGTGTATAAAGGCCACTCTTTATAACCCCAAAATGACACTTTCTATAGAAATCAACCTGGACAGAAAGGCCACCTGTCTATAAAGGTCATTCTCCTCAGGTCCAAAAGGTGACCATTATAGACAGGTTTCGCTGTACAAACGGGAAAGATGATGATTACAAGATGACACGGCTACATATTTTTCAAATCACGTGGCTACACAATGACGATATTCACTACGGTCACGCGTCAGCCACTACAGATCAGGATTAGGTCTGTTGCTTTTTTATAAGCAATTAGTTACAGTTACATTGTATATTTATTTATTTATTTAATTACAGTAAAACAATATGTACATTTTCTTAAAAATTGTACTATATAGAAGGTTAAAAACTGTCAGATGACCCTCTTTTGGGCTAGTTCGTGCAAATAGCGCACGGCGCCAAGCTGATCTGGTGATTTGGAATCTGTAAAAAGAATGTCCAAGAACGTTTTGGTATTTCCTTGTATAGAAAGTAACTAATTACTTTTAAAAGTTACTCATCTTCAAAAGTAACTTTCTAAAGTTACTAGTCATTTGTCCACAAGAAATCACTATAAGTTACAGCTACAGTCAAAGTTACTTTTTCAAAATTATTGATCATAGAAAATATCGGAATGGTTATTTTATTTTGGTTGTGGCTCAGAATAACAAATTATACACGATTTTTGTTTTCTATATGTTGTGTTCCAGAAAGTTGAACTCTCGGAAGCATGTTTTGAGTTCAAAAATTATCAACCTGTAAATTGATTTTAAAACTGAAAAAGTAACTTATTTTCACACAAAACGTTACTCGTTGCAGTGATCAAAATGTAACTAATTACAGTGTTACCCTTTGCACAAAGTAGCTATTGCAAAGTTACTAGAAAAATAGTCGATCTCAGACTGAGATTCTCAGTGTGTGTGTGCATATATTTTATTTGAATTCGTAGCCAATATGAGCAACGTTGCTCGTTTACATTGGGACGAATAATACAGAACAAACAAACTATATGCATTTACACATAGCGAACTACAGAACATGCTACAATTAGTCACGTGATCTTTGGCTGAAATGGACAACATCAGCTCTGCTGTGTTATGTAATTATGTAATTTAGCTATGACGTCATGTTCGTAAGACATGACCGCATACTGTGTGAGATTGAGTAAATTGAATCACGTGATTGTAACGGATTAGATTGTTTCCTGTTGACCAGCTCGGGTGTGTGTTCTCTTGCCCGAGATGTAATAAAGGAGCATCACTGGCCTCGTGTTAACGAGCCTCGATCTGGCGTTACACGAGTCTCGTACATAACATGGCACAGTGAATAGTCACGAACGCTACTGCTAGTCGCTGCCACGGTCTATACCACGTGGCGTCGATGTCCACGAAGAGCTGAATATTGATGAAGTAGAGCTCGCACCACCACCACCTGAGGCATTAGTTACTGCTGGTAGGGACCACATGTCATGCATTGGGACAATTGATTATCGTTTCACTCACCAAGATCGAACCTCAACTGACACTCTTTATGTATGTAGTGGACGTATTGGCCTTCTGCTTGCTTGGTATACGTGTCGCGATCTGGGAATTATTCCCGTCACGTACCCCTCCCTTCTTGCTGCACCCGGGGAACCACCGGCTCGTCATATTTCCCACGTGGAGAATTCCGGTATCAATCAAATAGACAAACATAGACAACTAACTTGCCCGTAGAAATCGACGCAAAGACGTAGTTTGGAATTTGTGAGATAGAAATTGCAGAAAAGAAAGGAAAATGTTCTTGTACCTTTTAGTCGTTAGAGTAAGCCTGCGATGCGCGCCTATCCTTTGGATTTAGTGGTTAGTAGGCTACTAATAAATTAAGCCACATGAATAAACGAATAACAACCATGATTATATACATTTGCTTTGTATGTTTCTTTTTTTCATTTGTTTGTTTATTTAGTTGTTTGTTTATCTGTTTATTTGTGTGTCTATTTGTTTAGTAGCTTGTTTGTTTGTTTGTTTGTTTGCTTGGTTTGTTTGTTTAATTGCTTACTTGTGTGTCTATTTGTTTATTTGTTTAATTGCTTACTTGTGTGTCTATTTGTTTGTTTGCTTGTTATTTGTTTGCTTGCTTGTTATTTGTTTGTTTGTTTACATGTTTGTTTGTCTCTTTTTATTGCACCTAGTTGTAGTGATATGGATTAGCCTCATTCTCGTGAAACCTCGTTATGATGTTATATGTAACTCCATGACTTCCATTGTATGTATGTATGTATGTATGTATGTTTGTTTGTTTGTTCTAAGAACAGGCCATGCCAGGGAAATTTGCATATCCACTTATGTAAAGCCTAATTGTATGATTTAGACTGGATATGTGCCTGATTAGATGAACTTGATGGGGAGCCATATTGTGATTGCTCAGTCTCCCATTCGTCCTTACCTATACTTGTGTGCTACTGGGTCTTGTAGTACAACAACAGTACCTTAATACATGATATGTTGTAGGTTTCTATCAGTAGAAACAAGATACTGCTGCTGATGTTGATAATCATTTTGATGATTGTAACTCGAATTTCGTTATTTTCTTCTTTCAGCTAACCAACCATGATCCATGTGCCGATTATAAAACCCAATCTTCTACACATTCGTGCATTAATATTTGGTACGTAATATTTATTCTGAGGTCTGATTTGAGTTGAAAACTACCTACTGTTGTTATTATAACCACCGGGTATGGTTGCCTAAACCTTATGGAGAGTTGATCTAGAAAAGTGCAGATATTCCTCCAGTTCAATATGACACCGTTTGCGCGAGAAGCCAGTTGCTCCAAATCCATTTCGCCATAACCCTGTGGAATAGTGTAGTGCTCTTGCCACCCCAGCTCCACGACGAGGACGCGGTACCTCCAGAGCCATTACCTACTGTAGGCGAAGGCTGTGATGCAATATGCGATTCATCTACTTAATGGCTTGCGTTCACGACACAGAGACCTATATATATATGATGGACAGTTTTGTTCTTGGAAACAACCCGTTCTTCCGCTTAGTTGCGAATACAGCGTTGACAAATTGATTTGTATAGTTTACGGTTACATGCAACAGGCATATCACATCCATTGAAATCACGATACAACAAATCACTAAACGAAACAGTCTGTCAAAAACCGCGACGAAGCAAGCCCGACAGAGAAGAGATCTGTGTAGTGATATCGTTGATTTCTTACAATTCGTGAGGTCACGTTCCGCCATGTGGCACAAAGCCTCGTCAACGAGAGTCCCTGCATTTTACCGCGCCGTTGCCGGATACCTTGTCTTGGAAGTTGGACGATTTATCGGGAATGATTTTTTTGATGATTTTCATAATGAAAGATTAATAATCATCTTCTTGTTTTGTTCTATTTTAGTGATCACACTTACATCGCTATTTTCCAGTATAATGTTCTATGAGACATTTGACATTCATCACCGTGCTCCTATCTCTGAAATTGAAAGGTAATTTATCAAGGCTTCATGATAATCAGCATTATTATTTATCTATTTATTTCTGTACTCGAATTCTATGTACCAGTGATCACCTCTGAGGGATGCAAGCTCGAGAATTGTAGATCAAAGAATTTGCAGTTCACGCTTTTAATTTACAGTGTTATTCAATCCTTTCGCAATTGACGATTCGAAGTCCTAGTGCATTTCGGGATGCAAGTGTTTTCTGGCACGTGAACTTGAGTTGAAATCGACAACTTTGACAGCTAGGAACAATTCTTGAAATTGACCATCATTGACAAGAGTATGGCTGATTGGGTTTTAAACAAAGCATTTTCCTGGCCTCTAAAACCTTTGGCAGAGGTCAACTCAATTATATACTGATAATGCATTGGGATTGCGCATGGCGGATTTCGCTCCGAAAACTATACATAAAAATTGAAATCTACCGACCTGATTATTTTCAAATTAAGAATTTCCTTCATTAATACTTTTGCAGTGTAAAATGATGCCTAAAATACAGGCCGTGTGCCACTTCTGCTCGAAGTAGACTCTTGATTTTGCCCCCCTGCAGTCTTAATCAGACTTGCTCCACTCTAAGTTATAAGAAACCCCGCGCATGTAACATCCTGTCAAAGTTTGATTTAATTGGAGATTACATGATACTGTCAAATCTGTATTAGTGGCCACCTCTATAGAGAAGCCACCTGTGCATAAAGGGCACTCTTCAAAACCCCAAAATGACACTTTCTATAGAAATGAATCTGGACAGAATGGCCACCTGTTTACAAAGGTCATTTTCCTCAGGCCCCAATGGTGACCATTATAGACAGGTTTCACTGTATTTGAAATTCGATTCTATTTTGACATTATTATCGAAATAAAGATTAACAAATATGAGAAACTTGTGCATCTAAATGTTGTTATTGCTTGAGGAAAAATTACATTGACGTTGAATAAATATATATTGTAAATGCACACTGGGGGAAATCGCAAATTGCAGGGACGGACTGTACTAATCACAAGCGTCAAATCTCCCAAGGCAATACAGGAGGAATGTGCTAAACAACTCAGCCAAAACTCAACGAGAACTAGTCTTGTATGGTGATTCCAAATTCTATTCCACAAACAATCAAATCGGAAAGAACTCACCAACAACAAATGTACAACTTTTAACGAAGCTTTCTTGTTGGCTCAGGGAGTCGGGCGAGACTTCTTCCAGGTTGGATTAGGCTCCCCAGTTACCAAAACTTCTCATCGACTACAAGTTTACACGGGTATTTATACAAAATTGGTACAAAAACAGGAACATCTTTCAAGCGGAATACAATTTTACCTTTACTGTAAATAGATATGCAAATTACTAAAATGCGT
>OFHS01001056.1:16039-31608 GCA_900245855.1 Calvadosia cruxmelitensis
CGTGTTTTAGACCTGCCCCTTATTTAGCGTAAATGTTAACTAGAAATATTGCTGAATGGATGTTTCTACAGAATATTTGCGGGGCAGGGCCGCAGGGGCTGGGCTGCGTCTACGAATTTCGCGTTACGACGCCAGTAACGCCACTGCACGGAAAATACGTCGGAAATATTTTCTCGGCAGGGCAAAATACAAAGATTCTCCACAGTGAAGAGTATAAATGTTGAATTAGGACATTATTAAACGAGAAATTTGTCTTACCAATTGGTTTATGTCCTTTCATTGCATGAAAGAGAGCAACTTCAAGTTCAGGAGTCCACAACATGCCATCCGCCATCTTGTAAGCTCAAACAAATCAACCTCGCTGTAAAAATTACTTTGAGGCTACAGAAAATGACATCACTTTCCACGAAAAAAACTGAAGCAGTAGAAGAACCGCAAAACAAAAATATTTTATTTCATTTTTTTCAAATGGTGTTACCCATTAATTTACACTTCTGTACTATGGCGTTATAGTAGGGACAAAAATTCAAGATTTGAAAAATGTGTAGCAAACTGGAAATGTGCAACAAACTGTAACGCGCAAGATTTTGCGTACAACACGCGCAAGATTGACACATTAACGCGCAAGATTTTGCGCAGAAAACGCGCAACCCTGAATTAGCTTTGCTTGCGATTTCAGTCTCGTGGGAGCCGTAGCTGAGTTGAATAACAATACGAATACATGCGACGATGGTCTAAGCTGCCTAACAACTCGGACCCTTGGACCAGTCAGTAACTACGAAACTATCTTCTCTCTATAATTAGCTTAAAATGTTAAACTTCACATAGATAGAATTATTCAATGTTGCTAAAACTGTCTGCAAAAGAAGATCCGACCTACAGTTTGTAAATGTGAATCTATAAATTATCAAATAAAACTCAGCAGCATTGTACACTATTTATTTAGTTTTATCCTCAACTTTCGCGAATCAGAATCCTACCAAAATAGGGACAAAATTCTCGCTACTTTCAAGGGTCCTTTCAATCATTAATAATAGCAAAATTCAACGCTGTGAAGATAATTTTACAAAATAATCTTGAAAATAACAATAATTTCATCGTAACATTCGAGTAAATAATTCAAATCCGTTCTGTGATAATGTGATATTTTCATCTCGTAATTTCTCTACGGGAGTCTGCGGTCACGTGACGTTGAACCTCCCATCGGATTCCCATTCGGCGGCCATCTTGTAATCCGTATTGATGTGAACAGTGGAGCGCTGAAAACTGTATTGTTGCTTCAAAATTGCTGGTTTTGGCTTGTCTGCTCCTCCTCTGCTCTTCTGACCAAATGCCAGCGTCGATGTCGCCTTCAATGCATCTTTAAAGAAGTCGTTATGTGTCGCTCCTGGAGATTTAAGTTGAGCTAACCTGCAAGCAAGGCATGGCATGAAGCTGTATTGATACGGTAACTTTTTTGCAAGCCAAGCTGGAAACTTTCCGTTGAGCCACGGCAGAAAATATTGTGATTATTCGCTGGTAAGAGAGGTAAATTCGTCTCTAAAGATGGCCTCTCAGCTGCAGCAGCGAGTCAAAGACCTGGAATCTTGCCTTATGAATCCACAACACGAACTTCATGTCAACGGCTTGCTGGTGAGATTCGTTAGGAATTGTTGCAGAAGCTAGGCTTAACCGCCTTGCAAATGGCTAGTTGCACAGTTTACAACCAGATTTGTTGCCACCTTGCAGTTGATCCGTTTTTCTCCTATCAAGCTTGTATAATCTGTCATCTGTAGTGTCTTGGCGTGCTTTAGCTCGCAAACATCTAGTTGTACGCCTGTAATTCGTGCGGTTGTCCATTGGTCACGTTTCCTTTGAACATCCTCAAAACATTTTAATCCTGGAAAATTCAACACAACTCATGCCGTTATGTGACCATTTGATCCAGCAGTGAAGAATTTACAGTCTCGCTTTATAAAAGTGAGTCTACAATGTTTTTATTTGGTCAAAAGTTTCGAGCGCTTTGGCTCCTCTTCCGCAGATCGCGAAAATAGGATGCCGGCACCAAAAAATTTGTTTGTCTTTGGATTTCTCAAGCACGGAGAATGAAACAAGTGATTTGCATCAAAATATGCACCATGCTTTTAGGCTCTGTATAATACCATGCGATTTCCTCAACTAGGGTAGTTATTTTGCCGCCTAGAAGTTTCTCAAATATCTAAAAAAATATTTTCTGCACTACGTAATTTTTGTCACTTTCCTTGATTCACTCACGTCAATAACGCCTTCATGTATCAAAATGCGACGCATTTGGAAATTTTTTTATGCCCTAATTGCTTTACCAGTCCAGTTTGTAGGCCATATTATCCTACAGAGACAGACTAAGAGCTTACCGTTAGGATGTTCTGCTATGTCTACAGATTTGGCATGTTTAACCATCCCACATCATTATGGTTGCTGTAGTCAAAAGTCACAACTGCTCTTATTTTTTCGGTTTCTAACAATTTTTCGAAACTTTCTTCAGCAATCACAGCCATGTTTTCAACTGACCTTTTATGTATGTAAAAATGCCCATCTTGTAAAAATGAAATAAACAGGAAAGTTGCCGGATTCTTTTTGCCATGAATGTTTGCCAATTGTAACTTTATAATCTCCCGATTAATCTGTTAAACCGATGCTTGTGCTATAATTAATGTTTCACTGAAATCTCAGATGAATCTCGAAAATATCAAACAAATGGTTAGATTAATACCTTTGACGGCTAAACATTGTATCACATGAAAATTGCACAACAAAATACGATGATCTGGCATTATGGCTGCTGCATATGTTTCAAACTACTGCCGATGGGCGGCAGCTGAAAAATGTCCTCGCATCTAATTTTTTTGTTTGTCATGTTACAACGACCAAAATCAAACAAACTGACTTTCTTTCAAATATATCTGCGGATTACGGACCTTGTGAAAAGAGGTCGTTAATCTGTGATTATTTTCCCATTATTCAGTTTACTTCTACAGTGCAACCTCGTTAATATCAATATGTTTTTGCATCCAAAAATCGTGATAATAAGCGGGTTGTGATGTTAAGCGGGTTAAAATAGTTGATTCTGACCGAGCCTTGGTTTTCAAACAGAAGTGATATTAAGCAGGTTGTGATATTAGCCGAAGTGATATTAACGGGGTTACACTGTAGCATCTTCTACTGTCTCTGTGTTACCGCGAGTCAGTCATTACCATTTTCATTTTGCAGTCTATTTGAATGCTTACGTTTTGATAATTATTCTTGTTGTGTCTTCTGTTATGTGATCAAATGGTAATTCCTCCTATTTCCCCCCCAATATTTTAGGATTCAATCACAGCCGTCTATCAAGATTCGGATTATCCATCTATCAAACGAAGCAAAAACTTTGAGAACTTTTTAAACAGATGTGAGTTTGCAACTAATACCCTGTTACCGTCAGGTGCATATTGTCACTGGTAATACTTAGACCATTAAGGTTAGCTGGAAACAATTCTACAAGAGGCATGCTGTATCACAGCAAGTGACCATGTGCAGTAGTGATGCAATCAACCAAGGAAAGTTGAAGGAAGAAACGAGAACCGCCGTACTTTGAGATGGGTCTTTAGGCTTAGACATCGCATTAACCTTAACCTAACCTATACTCTGTTATTAGAGACGTTGTTCGATTGCATTTTGAGGTTCAATTATTCAACAACGCACGATTCGATTCGACTCGAACCTTTCAAATCTTTTGAATCTTATCAGTAGGAAATCGTTTTGAGACATACCGTAACAGAAAAAGATAATATGGCTACGTTCTTATGCCTTGGGGCAAATCACTTCCACAAGCAGATCAAAAGAGGCAAAAGCAGAGTCTTGCAAGGCTTTAACAGCAAGGTCGATAGTTATTGCAACAAGCAGTACAAGGAAAACTTTTGAATTAAACAAATTTAATTTCAAATTCAAAGAGGTTTAAACTACAATTCAGATTCAATTAGACTGGTAATGTTCTTGTTCGAATAGCATCCCTAATTGTCGTAATGTTATACATCGATTGTCGTTGATCTAGGCTGACTGGTGCAGAAGATCAGTCTTTCAAATCATTATTTTAAAATCCAAATAACTGATTTATATAAGAGGCGTTATAGGAGAAATTATTAATTTTCAAGATTGGAGTATATTGTAGACATACTATGTAAGATTTTAAGTTAACTAATTGGAAAACTAAGAGATGACAATTCTTTGTGGATACATTGCCCTTGTCCTGCTATTGACGCGTATACACATTTTGAAACAAGTCAATAGTAGCAACATATAACCAATCACATTGTTTGTCCTTAACAATCAACCAATCAGCTAGAGTTGTCACGGGGAAAATTTCACGGGGAATACGGGGAATTTTACGGGGATATTTTTTTCTTTCACGGGGATACGGGTTCCCCGGGGAATTCAATACGGGGTTAAAGGGGAATCACGGGGATACGGGGAATTTACGAATTTGGATATACACTCTTCAATGCATAATAAATGCCATTATTATGCACTCTTTAGTACATATACAGTAGCTGTGTTCCCAGCTCAAACGTTCCTTTGCAATGGCTCTGTCTTTGAGAAGTTGCAGTTCCTGGAAGCAATCCTTCAACGCGAGGAAGAAAGCAGGACTTGAATTTCCATTCAAAATTAATGATTCATAAACAAAGCGTTGCGTACTTTGCATTTCCATTGTTCTAAGAAATTTACACAAAGCCGCGAACCTGTGACTTCTCACACGTGCCGTTAGGAATTAGCCTTTGAAACGAACTCATAAATGCGTTCAGATGAGAGAGGCAACTCTGTAACCACAACTGAACGTTCACAACTTCACCCTATTTCTGCTTCAGATTCTGAAAAACAAGATGTGTTAGGCTGTGGTGTCCCATTGCCAGGGGTGGATAGTAGCGAACTTAAAGTAGTTCGCTAGACTAGCGAACTAGCTTTTGACTAGCTTCTAGTTTTCTGTTCCTGCAAAATTATCTAATTATCTAGTTTTCAATTCCTGCCCATTGCACAGCAGTATTCAATTCAACTGCGAAACTCATGCATGGTTTATTCATCTGATATCATGACCCGAGCGAACGGACTACAGGAATCGTAATCAGAAATTTCGGAACGGATCAAACCATCACAAGCAGGTTGTTTACACATGCAGAAAAGATTATCCTTTTCCTGTTTGGACAAGTATCACTTAGATAATCGGTGTCTATTACTGTCTAGACGCCCTACCCTTGGTGTTAAGAATGCGTGATCAAGTTGAAGGAGAAAATAAATAACCAACACGATGTCTGTTTGGCCATTTTGCCATTATGTTTAGAAGATCAACGATGTGTTTGCCCAACACATTGGACACTAACTCACACAACCTGCATCTTTTCTACAATTTGCATGTCTCCCCTTGAAAAGCGGGGAAAGAATAACGGGGATACGGGGAAGAAGGGGAATCTGATACGGGGAATTCCCCTTATCAGAAGGTGTGAATTGCTCGATCTTTGCGGGGATCACGGGGATAACATGGACCCCGTGACATCTCTACAATCAGCAATCGATAAAGCGAATTCAAGTCTTCATTTAACTAGTTTTATTAGCAGGATAATGGTTTATATTTCTGTAAATTCAACGACAAACCCCATGTGTGAGATTTTTGTTTTCTTATTTTTATACACCTGTCAAATACACTGAACAACATTGATTTATTTGACAGCCAAGTACAAGCAAGAAGGACTTGTACTTCTTTACATCCTAAAATGGTTTGCATAACTTTGAAAGCTTAACATTTTCTGACCTGTTTTGAAAGATCAAGTTGACACTGACTATTCTACACTGAGAACATTACATTGTCTGATAACGAGTTGCAAAGAGAAACTACTCGGCAAAACGAAATGTATCATGTTAAACCTTATAAGGAACGTGTTGTGCTTGTTTGCAGATTATTATGTCAGTCTGCCGCAATTTCAAATGAAGTAAAATGTAGCTGCTTTCACCCTGAACATTATATCAAGCATAGAATAGCTGTTCGACCTAGGATTATTCAATTGTATCGAATCTGAATTATTTCTTTGTGAATAGAATCTCGGCATAGAATTCAAAAGATTTTGCTGTTATATTTTTTTTCGATCACAAGATTTGTTGTAATAATTAAAAAGCCTTGCTGTTCACACCTTGCAAGATTTTGCTTCCTCTTCTATCAAATTGTTTGTGGGAATTTTGCTCCAAGGTATACAGAAGGTAGCCTTATTTTCTATGTCTCAAAACGAGATTTTACTACCTATAAAATTCAAAAGATTCTAAAGGTTCGAGTCGAATCAAATCATGAGCTGTCAATTAATTGAACCTCAAAATACAATCGAACAACTTCCCTACATTGAATATAGGCTGGATGGACATTTTCATTCAGAGTTGACCACTATCATAGACTGGATTGCCGCCATAGCAAATTGCATTTACTGCTCTGTTTCCAACAGATGCTCAAGCAGCCAAGTTTGTCCAGAAGTCTCGAATACATGCGGGTGATTTCAAAACGATAAAGGTCATTGGCCGAGGAGCTTTTGGCGAAGTGCAGCTGGTAAGTGGATGAAACTTCCGTGAGGACACTTGACTCTCGCTAAAGCTATTCAGAGCCTTCGATTTGCAAGAGCTGGGTAATCATTCGATTCAGCTGTTCTCAATTCGACAGGAACTCTCCCAGGCTCAGTGCTTGATTTCATAGACCTTTTGTTTGATGTGAAGTAAATTTGTCGTAAACTTCTTAATTTTTGTAAGTAGAAAACTCCAAAACTATCCACAAGACACATTGCCTTTGACAAGCAGTTGTTTTGTCGGCAGAAAGCATTTGGTAGAATGCCTCGTGTCACATGCATGAAGGATCTAGTTGAACATTCAAGATAACATTTCCCTGAATCGAGTGTCCAAAGGTAAACTCACGGTTAACTTAAGTCTGCTGTTGTCAGATGTGGGACTTGTTTTTGGGATATATCTTCAATTTACTGTACTCCACTGAGAACGTAGTCTTTGATCTGTTTCCATTCTTTCTTGAAGTTGACTTATTGTTACAGACTAATAATTGTTCTGAATGCAATTTTCTGTGTAGGTACGTCACAAGGAAGACAGAACTGTCTATGCCATGAAGCTCCTCAACAAATTCGAAATGGTAAGCGTTGACAGATGTGTTCTGTGTAGCCCCTTTGGCTGTTGCATCAAGAATTATTGATATTTTGTAAGTAAGCAAACGATTTCTCACCGATTTATCGATCAATGCAGAAACCAGCATTATCTGTGCAAATTATCTTTTCCCCAGCTATATTCTTGGCGCTTTTTACCTGTTGCTATTTTACCAATGTTTATACGGACTCCTTAGACGTTTCTTGATGTTAGAGTTTTCTCCGAACGTCAGGACAAACATCCTCTTCGTTGTACAAACTTCGCTCTGGTGTATGGATGATTTATTGGCTTATTGTTAATTATAACAACAATAATAATAATAACAATAATAATGATAATTTATTTTATTTTTCTCTCATATTCAGCTGATATTTTGTTGTTTCGTCGTTGGATCTCACTGTTGATCTTGGTTGTATTTTTCATTCAGATAAAACGCTCTGAGTCGGCCTTCTTCTGGGAAGAACGGGACATCATGGCACACGCAAACTCGGAATGGATTGTACAGGTAATGTAGCATACCCTTTAGCGGACATTATTGTAGATGTGTAGGCATACCATATCAATGAAATTTTTGTGTGCTACTCTTTTCATCTCATGTCATTTGTCATGGATGTCACATGTTTGGTCTTTGTCAGAAAATCATGAACATCTTTTATTTTCATTGCATAAGTTCTGATTTTTACAGGATCAACAGCTCAAATTTCGATTCTAAAATGACTAAATCTTAACTCTGCTTCATCCTTGCTGTACTATAACTGAACAGAAATATGTAGTCCACCCTATACTCTGAAGCTTCTTACATCAGTGTGTTCACTGTAATAGATGATACAGTAGATTATATTGTATTCCTTGCCCTGCCACTTGGAACTGCGTCATAACTATCTTCCACTTTGTAGCGATTGCATAGATGAAAGTTGACAGCTATTTGTCATTCTTAATTTCAAGTTTTGCGGAACCCCTCAATTACATTCACTGTTTACCGCTATACAGTGTAACTCGGTTAATATCACCTCGGATATTATCACGTCTCGATTATTGTCACGGAAAGTGAAATTCCACTTGCCAGTCCCTAAGCTTTTCTCTTATTCTACTCGTTTAATATCACCTCGGATATTGTCACATCTCTGTTATTATCACGGATTTTCAAAGGATTTTTATGTTTACACTCGCTTATTGTCACGCTTTCCGTGATTTGTTGCCTTGCTTAAATTTATAGGCGCCGTGATTGTCGTGAATGGAAAGTTGATAAAGTGTTTTTCATTGTGTTTGCCTCATTGAGCGTGACAAATCAAAGAAAACGAGTCTAGTGTTGCTAAAATCTCTACATAATAGCTCTGTTTGATGTTGATACTGTGTTAGCTGTTCTATAGCCCGCTTTTTGCTATTGTTTAATCCGTTCCTGCAAAATTAGAGGTCTGAGTATGAGACTCGGGTATTGTCACGACTCGGATAATATCACATTTTACAATTTTCCCGAGGGTGTGACATTAACCGAATTACACTGTATTGCTGGTTTTGTTTTCTATCCATGTTAATTCTTATGGTTTTTGTTACTTCTATTGTTGTTTTCTCTTTAGCTTCACTACGCCTTTCAAGATCACAAGTTTTTGTACATGATAATGGATTATATGCCAGGTACTGTGAGATACGGTTGTGTTTTATGTGACCTGATCAGCTGTTCAATGCTGTACTTTCTAACAACACTCGTGTAAAGACAGAGGTAGGTTTCTAGACAGATAATTTGGTGCTAGAAAGTCAAGAAATACACAGTGATAAACAATACTTATATTACCATGTATAAGGTGTGCCTAAGCCAACCCTCAAGGTTTTCCCTTTAAACCTTCATGCACTTTAAAAAACAGCACTCGCGTAAAGAGCCAAGGTGTCATTGTAAGACAGACAATTTGTTGTTAGAAGACAATTTGTTGTTCAAAATCTTGTATTAACAAACGGTTATATCACGGGATTATTACAATGCGTGACTTAGAGATTAAATTGCATCAGCAGATGTACACGATTGCAAAGTGACTATAAATGTCAATATTGTGTCACCTGTATAGATACCACAATTTATGTCAGAGCTATTTCTCAGAAACAGTGCTTTATGCGCTCTCGACTCTTTAGACGGCCAGGCTGCAAGTGAACACAGACCTGCTGATTCCCTTTATTGATTCCAATGTCTTATCATATTCAAAAAGGGTGTTGTAGTTGTTTATGTCACTAACGATCTACTGCCGATACTCTGTTACAGGTGGCGATCTTGTGAATTTGATGAGTAATTACGACATACCTGAAAAATGGGCAAAGTTTTACATCGCCGAAGTTGTTATGGCACTCGACGCAATTCACAGCATGGGATTCATTCATCGGTAATGTTGATGTCATGTTGTTTTGTTTACCCCCAAGCACTATGCTTGTTGATTCTGTACTAGTCTGTGTCCATTATCAGTTGTAGCATGAATTCTAAAACGCCTTGCATCCTACTGGTTACAAACCTCCGTCATATCTCTTACTCTTGCGTTTTGGGATTGTAGTATTTGTTTATTTGGAAATCTGATAACTTCTTGCTGTTTGTTTCTCACTCTGTGATGTATTAAATGTGTTGGTTTCCTGGTGGTTTTCTAGTGACGTTAAACCTGACTTCTTGCTGTTTGTTTCTTACTCTGTGATGTATTTCACGTGTTGGTTTCCTGGTGGTTTTCTAGGGACGTTAAACCTGACAACATGCTTCTCGACACGCATGGACATCTGAAATTGGCTGATTTCGGAACATGCATGAAAATGGATAAGGTTTGCAAGCTGAATGATTTTGCCGTCTTAGATTGTTTGTTGCCGTGGTAGAACCTTCCATATCATCTTTTTTTTTATGAACTAGGATGGTCTTGTTCGTTCTGACACTGCTGTTGGCACACCAGATTACATATCTCCAGAGGTATTATAAGGTCTCACGATTATGTTAGTATATCTGAAATACTTCAGTATAGGGATGAGCCGATATAGAATTTTGCCGATATACCGATACAATATATCGGCTACCGATAAAAATGCTACTATCGGCCGATACCGATACCGATATAAAGCCGTAACTTTCTAAAAGCGAATTCAAACAATACATAACCCATAAAGCAACTCAAAACAAAATCAAGATTTAGCTTGCCATTTCATGGTTCGATAATCGATAAGATAAAATGTCATTTGAGTGATTGAAGATAGGATTAAAGATAAACATTTTGATCATATGTCGCTGAAAAGCCGTCTGAATCGAAAGAAACACAGATGAATGCTGCACATATGACGGTTTTCTCAAAAGAATTTAATGGAATTTTATATTGGCTATCTGCCGATATGCTTTTATTATATCGGGCCGATAACCGATATGAAAATATCGCCGATATATCGGGCAATACAAATATCGATAAGATGATCGGCTCATCCCTAGTTCAGTAGTAATCAATCATAATTAATAAATTAATAACATATTTGCATGGCTAATGACCATTATATATCTCCAGAGGTATTTAATCATAATAATTAAAACATAGTTGCCTGATTAATGGTGTTTACACACCCCCAATGTTTAAGGATGTTGTTTTGAAACAAGATTCTTCAAATCTATTTTGAATTTTTTCTTTGTGATTCGAATTTTGACAGAAGATTCAAGAGATTCTGCTAATGTAAAGTCCTTGCTTTTCAATTAAGTTTTTCATTCAAGTGCTTGTTGCATGGCCGTTTTAACAAGCAGGCACTCAAAGTACACGCTTTAGGCCCTCAGTCTGGATAGGCCCTTCTCAATGTCCGTTCAAATATTCAAATTCACAGTATGTTGAGATCTAATGCAGTGTGCAATCAACTGCAGAGTGCAGCTGAGTTATACTGAGTTAATTTTTCCCAATTTGTTCTTTGTGAGCAAAAGAAAAATCTTTGATAAGCCAATTGGTGGGTGAACATTTTAACAATAGGCTCTTTAATAGTTAAAATTTAGGCCCCCTTGTGTAAAGTGCTTTAGGCCCTTTCAGCGCTTAAATCGACACTGGCTTGTTGCGATAATGAAATAACTTTCCTGTTCACACCTTGTGAGATTCTGTTGCCTCTTCTTTCAATTTGTTTTGTGGAACCCCAGCACATACAGAAGGTAGCTGGGTTGAAAATGTATTTTTTAGGCTCTACCTACACCCCAAACATGACCATGATGGTATGTCGATATTGTGTGACTCAATCTTGCAGGTGCTGCAATCGCAAGGTGGTGAAGGATGCTACGGACGCGAGTGTGACTGGTGGTCTGTTGGCGTCTTCCTTTACGAGATGTTAGTTGGTGAGTCAACATAACTATGATTAGTATCAACAGCAATATATGAAAATAGTAGTGCTGTTCGAGACATCGGATCGTACATTCAAACCTTTATTAATGGCCACGTCTACAGATCAGCCACCTGTGTACTATAAAGACCACTATTCGTAACCCTAAAATGAAACTTGCTATAGAAATCAACCTGGACAGAAAGGCTACCTGTCTCTAAAGGTCATTTTCTTAGGACCCCAAAGACAGCCGTTATAGACAGGCTTCACTGTATTGACATTTCGGCTGATATAACCATATCAGGAAACAGTTTTCCAGCTTCTATATTAACCCTTGTCCTGCTATTGACGTGTATACACGTTTTCCAAACAAGTCAAAAGTAGCAACACATAACCAATCAAATTGTTAGTCCTTAGCAAGCAACCAATCAGCAATTGATGAAGCAACTTCAAGGCTTCATTTAAACAGTTTTACGAGCAGGACAAGGGTTAAACTGGGCAATATCAAAGCATAAAAGCACAACCTCGTTAACATCACTATGGTTTTCCAGTCACAAATCGTAATAGTAAGTCAGTAGTGATATTAGGTGGTTAAGAATAATTATTTGATTCTGACAGAGCTTGCTCCTCAAACGGAAGTGATATCAAACAGATTGTGATATTCACTATATCAGGAACTTATCAGACCATAGCATTTCCATATCGGGACGACACTATGAAACATCACAATCCAAAACATAATTCTTTCATTTAAAACAAGCCACAATTCTAACAAAATGGACTTCGTCACATTGCGCATCTATGAAACAAGGACTTATTTTCAATATACATGTTATGGAATTTTTTATTGCCATGGTAATCAGATTAACCCTTGTCCTGCTCATAAAACTAGTTAAATGAAGACTTGAAGTCGCTGTATCGATTTCTGATTGATTGATCACTAGGAACTAACTATGTGATTGGTTATATGTTGCTACTTTTGAAATGTTTTGAGAACATGTTTACACATCAATAGCAGGACAAGGGTTAATATGTACACTCTTACCAGCTAAATATCCCTCCACTGCGGCATCTGCCTTTCACAAAGTGAATTAGCAAAGCCAGTATGGCAAATGGAATCCAACAAGTAGTGATAATAAGGACCCTATTTTGCAGTTGGTTGCATTCAGACGAGAGCAACCTATAGACTCTTATTGAGCTTTTGCATGTGCTTGGAGGATAAAAAGCTTGTCAATTGTAGTATTTGGCAACAAGAAACAATTGATTTGTTTAACGCTTAGCAGATGCCATTAACGGCATGTAGTTCAACCCTCAATCGAATACAAGTACCACTTTTAGCCACGTGCTTTGCCGAACAAGTATCGGCTACACACAAGGGTAGATTATTTGCACCCTTTCACTGTGAATACAGCTTTTGTTTGAGCTTAAACTTATTCAAATATTTATTGTTACTGATTGATTTGTTGAAGTCTCGATGTAATCGTGTAAGAGTGTGGTTTGTTTGTTCTTTGCACAGGCGAAACTCCATTCTATGCAGACTCGCTTGTAGGAACATACGGTACGTTTGTAGCAGCCCATACGTTTTGCAGACTCGTTGTTGCTGACGGACAAGCGTGATAGACGGAAATTGATGTTTCTCAACAAAATTCACTAGCAAGAAATCTACACAGACAAAATTAGAATGTGGTTAGAAAATATAAGTTATTTACAATGCCACATAATATGGATAAACATCAAAAGGTGACATGGTGGATTTGCGCTCAGTGCTGTAAATGATTTCAGAATGTTCTTTACAAAGCTTCTCACGGAAAGACAGCTTCCTTGTTCGCATTGTTCAACTGTTTTGATATGTTGACATTGGTCTTACTATTTCACATTGCTCAATACGGGCTTATTTATCTTAAATTATACAGTCAAACCTGTATTAGTGGTCACCTCTATAGAACAGCCACCTGTGTATAAAGGCCACTCTTCATTACCCCAAAATGATACTTTCTATAGAAATCAACCTGGACAGAAAGGCCACCTGTCTATAAAGGTCGTTTTTCTCAGGTCCCAAAGGTGACCATTATAGACAGGTTTTGCTGCAGGCGTGTGTAATAATGAATCCTGAATTTTGAAGACAAACTTTAGAACCAAATATTCAATTGACCCCGGCGGCTCTGGCATATAATAAGTTACGATATAGGAGTCGATGCCGTGTTTTTTCTTGGCTCTGTCCTTCCTACTACAGTTGTTTAAGAATTGAAAAATACAAACTTTGGGACCTCACAATTTATTGTTCTCTTGTATTTTCAGGGAAAATTATGAATCACAAAACGTCATTACAATTCCCTGACGATATCGCTATCTCGAGTTCTGCCAAGAGCCTGATTTGTGCCTTTCTAACGGACAGGTAAGTAGAAATGTAAATGCCAAGGTTAGATTATTTGATGTATGAGAATAAATATTTAAGTCAAGTCTTTCGCTGTTGCTTCAATGGGCACAGTACCCCTCTAAGTAGACAGTTGGTCTGGCTTTGACCCCATATATTAACAAACAACATCCTTGTAGGTGAAACTGGGGCAGATGCGTCATTTCATTGACAAATCAGTCGAGTTCCATCTAAGTTCGCTGCGTACTGTTTTAATAATATTTGTCACACTAGAACATTTATTTATTTTTTATGTTAGATATAATTTGTTCATGCACGTATGGATTTACTGTTTAGGCATCATCGTCTTGGTCGAAATAAAGTCGAAGAAATCAAAAGTCATAAATTTTTTGTCAACGATCAGTGGGACTGGAATACGATAAGGCAAAGTAAGTCAAAATGCTGTCCATCTTGAATCTTATCGTGGCGACTACCTGTTTGATGCTACTGCGTATGATATTAGCCAGGACTCTTTCAATGATGGTCAACTAGGGTTGCACCGATCAGCCAAATCTGAACTGATCTAAGGCAATCACTGAGCAATACAAGATGTCATAACAAAGGCTGCAAAATATCAATGTTAACTAAATAAGGAAAATTGCCTTGGCCAAGCAAGATGTTCTTGACGTCTAATTTGATTCACGAGAATATGTACTGGAGTTTAGCATTATTAACCTCGTTTCCATGCTACCCTCCTTTCTGTAAATATCGTGCCTATATAAGCTTGGCGCACCCTGTTTAGTTGCTCTCTCTTGCTCTCGCTATCCTAGCATTACATTGATTGTCAACAGAGCTAACGACATTGACTATTCTACCTTGTGGTGTGATACATATATATAATTACTATGGAGTCTAATACCGCGACCACCACAAATACACCATGGAAGTATTTACGTGAATATTGTTTGGATATCAAATTGCTCTGTGCAAAATGCGATTTTCATTTGCTTGCGTTGAATTTCTTGATTGGTGGTATGATCGGTATCCTGTTGCTATGATCAGCTTTTCAGATAAAAAACTATCAACCTCTGGTCTATACCGATCAAAGAGAATTTGTTTTCTCGTTGCAACCCTATGGTCAACAGGGCTGTATATAATTAAAAAATGTTGTTCAACACTGACAGAAAACATCATTCCACCTTTGCCTTCAGCCAACTCTGGCTTCACTACTATTTTCCCCAAGTAACGAAACACTGTTGCATGTCACAATATCTGTGTACCTGTAACGCAAACGGATATTTTGTTACAGTTGCATCTACCAAACTTTCAATTTTCTGTATGATGCCAGTATGTACTAATGTATTGAGAACTAAACAACACGGCATGTAGACAATAAATAATGATCAGTTTATTTTTTGCCTGTTTGTAACGCTACTGTAATGGCATTACCTTCTAGAGGTAACGTTAACTGTAACTTGCTACTTTCTTGGTCAAGTAACTGCAAAGGCAACTGTAACTAGTTACTAATTTTGAGTAACGTTCTCAACACTTGTTTCCGTTTTGACCCTTCCAGCGACGAAAGGGTTGATTACTAAGAAGTTGTTTTCAATTTGTTTTGTAAAGATGACTGTAGCTCAGCGTTGTCTACATCGCGAGATGTTTCTGTGTAGACAAATATAATATACTAGCGGCTACGCCGCCGGGCCAACGGCAGGACTCAGCATAATGCATCTCAGTCTATCAGGTT
>OFHS01001057.1:11395-31599 GCA_900245855.1 Calvadosia cruxmelitensis
AAACAAACAAACATACAAACAAGTAAACAAACACACAAACAAACACACACACACAAACAAGTAAACAAACAAAAACAACAAAAAACAACAACAAAAAACAGCTCAAACAAACAAACAAACAATCAAACAAACAAGCACACAAGCAAGCTAACAAACTAACTAGCTAACTAAGTAGCTAGCTAACTAGCCAGCTAACCAGCTAACAAACAAACAAACAAACAAGTAAAAAACAAACAAACAAATAAACAAACAAGCTCACTAGCTAACTAACTAGCTAACAAACAAATAAACAAACAAACAAATAAACTAACTAACAAACAAATAAACAACTAAAAACCCACATTATTGACTTACTCACCATGTAATCATCCAGGGTTTATTAGGAAGCATCTTTGAGCTTGCCAAATTGAAGAAATCAAAAACGTCCTCCACTTCTTCAATCGTTGTATTCATCGAACAATTTTTGAGCTTCTTTGGAAACTTGTCCTCTTCATAAAACTACAAAAATATTAATCACAATATGCTATTACAGTCAAACCTGTATTAGCGGCCACCTCTATAGAGCAGCCACCTGCGTATAAAGGCCATTCTTCCAACCCCAAAACAATACTGTCTATAAAAATCAACCTGGACAGAAAGGCCACCTGTCTATAATGGTCATTTTTCTCAGGTCCCGAAGGTGACCATTGTAGACAGGTTTTACTGTACTTAGCACAATGGTCATTTGGCTTAATGATCAAAATGACAACATACCCGCTCAGATAAATTCGATATACGAAACAGCAATGACTGCAATGTGCCTTCGATGGCAATGGACTTCTAAGTTCAAATTGATGTTTTAAAGATGCATATTACAGTACTCAGCTATTGGTTTATTATTACCGAATCAACAATAAAAAACTATCAAATTAAACAATTAAATAAACAATAAAGTAATCAAAAATAAAATACTCAAAAATAAAATAATCAACAATTAAAAAATCAACCTCTATTATATGTAGTCTCCGTTTCAAGTTGTTATATTATATGTAACAGCGCCATCAGTTGACCTCCAAGGTGTACAGACAATGCGGATGGCGCAACCATTTGAATATTAGACATTATATCTTTAAGTTTGAGAAAAAACCTACTTGTTCTCATTTGAGTCGTTAATCAAGGAGTACATTACTTGATGCAGTGGATAGTTGTTCACTTCTTGAATACATTTCATTCCGGTATTAGAAGACTTGATATACAATGGATTGCGACAGTAAAACCTGTCTATAATGGCCACCTTTGGGACCTGAGAAAAAGACCTTTATAGACAGGTGGCCTTTCTGTCCAGGTTGATTTCTATAGAAGTGTCATTTTGGGGTTATGAAGAGTGGCCTTTATATACAGGTGGCTGCTCTATCGAGGTGGCCGTGGCCGCTAATACAGGTTTCATTTTACATTACAGCTACGGTACTTACATTTATGAGTTTCTCTAACGTCAAAGTATCATTGGCCGGCCAATCCCGTTGTCCATCCGTAACAAGTACAGGATAATCAACCCACAGGAAGTCTTGCGACATCGCTTCCTCTGTGATGTTGAACACAGTTTTAACTGTCTTGCTGCCAGGCACATCAATACAGGGTTGGCAGTACTCTTTGGTGAAATTAAACGGTTTCATGTACGGATTAGGAATCATGCATTCCTCGGCATATAAATACGTCCAGTCCCAATACGGCAGCAGCTAACAAAAGCAAACACAGTCACATACAGCAGAAAATCCATGAAATTACTAGTAACGTCTTTTCATAGAGCAGAATTAAATAACATAATATAGGCAAAGTAATCAATATTCTATTTCACAGCAATATAAAATCGTGAAAATTATAGCACATTACTTACAATAATATGTTGTTTACAATCAAGTTTAAAATTTGGCAATATTTACAGATTTTTTGAGCTGGCAGGGTAGTGGATTCCAAACCCTATAATGGTCACCTTGAGACCGGAGGAAAATGACCTTTATAGACAGGTGGTCTTTCTGTTCAGGTTCATTTCTACAAAATGTGTCATTTTCGGGTTATAAAGAGTGGCCTTTATACACAGGTGGCTGCTAATACAAGTTTGAATGTATTATAGACCTATCGTTAAATATCACAACAATTTGTTTATTTGTATGTCGAATTTTTACCAGTGCTTTTATACAGCAGAAACAATTAATCTAACATTAACATGTTTAGAATTAATTAACATTATTAAAATTATTGGCATGATGTCAATAGTTTACAGATGGGGAGGGGAGTTTTCCAGTTTTTCACATGGAAGCTCATCTAGCACACCTATTGCAATTGCCTGTTATTGAAAGAGCAGTCGAGCCACAGGTCTGTGAAAAACTGAAAATGTATAAAGTTACATGTGTGCAACACTAGCTGGGCGAAGCCGAAGAAAATTGACATAGGAGAGGGGCAAAGAAGAACAGCCACTAAGGCCTAAAGTCACTGCCCCTCTAACTGGGGGCACCACACATCTCCTAAATAATGCAGATGGATTTTTTCATCAAAATTTCAGTAATCACTGTCCGGTTAATAATTGACTAAGAATTTGATGTTTCAAGTTACATTGTCTTGGAACTTCTTAGGTGAGTTGGAAATGTAATCTATTACAAATTGCTAGCCATTGTTCAGGTACTATACTTTGAATGGTTTAATTGCATTATTTCCAAAACTACAAACTGTGGAAACAACACACTTACTTGCATCGTTGCCAACTTTCCATGGACGCAAATCATATTGTAAACCGGTTCATAGAACACCAAAATAGCCATCAAACCCACGAAAATACCCAAATTCAACGTGCTCTTTCGACTGTCTTGCAAAATTTTCTGAACAGTTGGAGGCGATTTGTGAAACGGCTTCAGACACGAAGTTAGTTCGTTTCGCGTGAAACCGCGTGCAACACAAAAGTCATAAAGAGTTTGTCCCTCTTTTGCAATGATATTTATTCTCTCTTCTTTTGATAAGTTCTTCATGTCTGCTGTGACTTCTTCAAGCGCGGGAAAGTCTGCTGGTGGCATTTTGAAAAGTCTACTGAACGGACAACAGCTCCGAATTCTTTCCAACAGAAAGGAGCTGCACAGAACAGGAAGATTTTGCAGGATAACAAAACGATATGCAGAGCGTGTCTAAACGATTTCTTCTTTGTGAAACAGTGAAAACACTTCAAAACAGCGTGCTCGTCGGCAAAAAGCCGATCACTTTTTTACACAATTATGTTTACTTGCCAAAAAGCATGATTGGCAAAGAAAGGAAAGAATACCTACAACTTACAGAGCCACAAATAAGCACATTCAAGAACTTAAACTGTTCAAATTGTGACAAGCATTAAGCAATTTCAAATTTGTCGTATTTTGATGCGAGCATACTTGTACTGTACATTAAACTGCTACTGTGCCATTATCAGCAAAGGCTCAATAGATTTGTCTAAATATTGTTCAAACAAATTAAATCAAGCTTTTAAGTGCTGACTGTGATATCCAGCCATTATTCGAATTGTTTGCAAAAATTTCAAATAAAATCAATCAATCAATCAATCAAACAAACAAACAAACAAAGTAATTCATGCTAAGATATCCAAACATGGTGATCTGGTCCGCACTCTTCAAAAATACCATTCGGCTTCATCTGTGCAAAATGAAATTGTTCTGGCCAAACAAATTTGTCTTTTATTGACACTCAAATCATCACAAATATCCATGCAATTGAAAATCAAAACTGGCAACTGAATCATAGGGTGGCAGCCACTACACAGACAAAGATGATGTTCGTCACAAGAACAGAAAACTTCCTCCAGGGATAGATCAGTTGCGGTAACTGCTATAAATATTTTCTGATATAAATCATCTAAGTCTTGAAATAATACAAACTCGGAAAGAAACGTCACAACTAGAAATCTGCTGCATTTTTTTCAAACATAGCTCTTTGTGCCTGATACACTATGAAATGTTAGTTTAGTGCTAAATTACATTTCGTCCCAGGTGACAGCTGTTATGATGGCAACGGTGAGGTCTTTGCTGCCGGGACCAACTTCCGCCTGCCAGATGCGCTGTGGCACAACAACTATACAAAAATAAAATAACAAAACGAAAATTGAAAGTTGTTCATAAAAGTCAAGCATTTACAAAGCAGAAAACGTCAGCCTTTAGTTAGGAAAATAACAGTTGCAATTGGTTAAAATGCAACTGCTGATGCCAGCATCCAGTTAAATTTGTTTGTTTCGTAGTTTGGCTTCTTTGTCTAATTAGCACTCAAAGCTTTATTAGCAAGTAAATGAAGTTTAATTTTGTTAATTAATATCACCATGATTTTCCAGTCAAAATTGTGATAATTAATAAGAGACGTGTGATATTAAGCCAGTACAAAAAGTTGAAAGAACAAAGCTTAGTTTGAAAATATAGTGATATGGTATCAAGCGGGTCCTGATATTAACCGAGGTGAAATTAACGGGCTTTACTCTGTATGACAACAACCAATTTGTCACTAGCCACAATAAAAAAGAAAGCAGGCATTGAAAACCCCCCAAAACAACAGAAAATTTCGAAATACTAATGGAATCTTCACTAGAACACCCCAAAGGGTTGCAATCACGGCAGCACTTACGTATCTCCCCTGGGTCAACTTTTCCAGCCACGGAGCCACAACCAAACTCTTCGCAAGCGGCACTGTGCTGGAGCTCATATTCGAGAGATCCAGAAACCTGCCGGAAACAAATAATTCCCGATTGATATCAATAAGGTCATTTAAATACCAGTGGGTATCAATATAGTTAACTCGGAGGCATTGACAGGTACTTACGACAGCCACCCAAGATGCAGATGCTTGAGAGTTAAATAACTCGTACTGCGTGAAAACAACAACAGACAAGAAACACGGTTAGTAATTACACAGCGTCCGCCAATTTTCAAAATGCCCAATGCCATCAGATACATACGTATGTTACATTCGATGGCATCCCTTTGGAAATTAGAATCTGATTGGTTCGTGATGCCTCGGCCATAGGAGCAAAGAAATAAGGCCTCTTGTAGAAATGTCTGAACGCTTTGGCAGCTTGGAGGTCACAATTTTCCCTACAACGAAAAATATACCAAGTGAGTAAGATCAGCTCATATGACTTTGAAAAGTGGTCTCAACAGTTTTAAGCCCCGGTCACATTGTTGAAAAAAGCAAGCAAATGGCCATGTGCAAATAACAGAACAAGCACCAAGAGATAATATTGCAATGGTGCAACTCGCATAGATCAGTCATTCTGCAATCCACAGCTCAAATCTACTAATTGGACTCAAGTAGATTTCGTAGCTGTTTATGATTAATGGAACTGAACGACAAAAGCAAATTGCGACACAGATTGGTCGCTTTTGGGGCTATTGTTCTGCATAAACGATGCAAACACGGTTGCTTGGCAACAAACAGGGATCGAGATAGTGGCAGGCAAACTTAACTTGACCAACTCAAAAACAAAAACGGTATACAATGAAACCTGTCTACAACGGTGTCGGTCACCTTAGGGACCTAAGGATAAGACCTTTATAGACAGGTGGCCTTTCTGTCTAGGTTGATTTCTACAGAAAGAGGCATTTTGGGTTATGAAGAGTGGCCTTTATGCACAAGTGGCTGCTCCTTAGAAGTGACCGATAATACAGGTTTGACTGTATTTTGCTTTATACGTTCAAAGAAATTTTGTCCCCAGTAAATAAAATATAACAGAAATATGTCCACAATTTCAAACCCTTTCTCAATTGACCTGATAAAAATGATAGAGAACTTTGACAGCATCTCGAGTACATACGGGAGAGTCACGTTTAGAGGTTGTGCTTCCGTTATTAATACAACATCTGAGTGTAGATTGCATTGCTGTGGTCAAAAATAGAAGACAAACTAACTATGTGGGCAGGCTTATAAGTAATTTAGCGCTACTGCTGTCGGTATGAGTGGTCATTGTATCCACAAATGGTCTTTTGAGTGCGAATACAAAACTGAATGTGATTTCTGTCCCAGGCTAAGCTCAGCTCCGGCATGTGTGATTGTGTGTATATAAAATCGGTTTTATCGAACTTCGGTGTAAAATTCGAAATCGAATTGGAAATCGAAATCGAAAAATCAAACCTGAAAAATTGCCTTTGCAAATTATTATTATTAAAACAGAAATTCATATTTTCATTGTCAATCCAATGCCAAAACAAGGTTCCGATAGTTTTCTGCTGCCGTGTCGGCCTAGGCAATCGGGAAATTTCAAAGGAAATGAACACACGCGTCATAAAAGTGGCTTCAGTTGCCTATAGACTTGTTTTCTATCCGAGAATTGATCTCTTGAAGGAAGCAAAAAATGTTCGAATTCGAATTGGTTATTCAGAATTTTAACATTTGAAATTCCAAATCGAAAATTTCTAATACTGGACTTTGTGACTGTAATTGTAAATTCACTATACAAATATGCATTAGATTTTAGTCTGTTTGAGTAGACAGTTTCGATATTTATATATAGGCCAATTTTGACATCACTTTATAAATACAAGATAGCTACCACACAAACTCACCATGTGACCAGCCAAGGCTCCGAAGGTAGCATGTTTTCCTCGTACATTTGCAAAAATTCACCAATGGTTTCGATGTCAGGAATTGTCGTGTTGAAGAAGCACTCGTTAACGCTTTGAAGCTTGTCCGTGTTGTATAACTGAAAATATTCAACCACACAATTCGAAAATACAATATTCAACAAGAAAAGCACCTAGCTATACAAAAACACATTAAGATATGCAATTTAGATTGTAGTTCTTCCTGTAGAGTTCAATATCTGGATTTCAGAGCAATACAAAAGTGAATTCTTCCAGGTTCTTATTAATGAGTTGGGAATAACTTCCAAATCCAATCAATTGTCCTCATAATAGTTCGTCCAGCTTGTTTGTTTAGTTTCATTTACAAGATGTATTAGGAACATTTACAATATAGTGATGTATTAGAAACATTTACAGTATGGTGAGACATCAAATGCAGATAAGCAGGATTTAAATTGATAAAGATTACTACATTGGAAAATGTCAAGAGGTAAAGAGTTCCAGATTTTAACAATACGAATGGAGAAGAAATATTTGCGGAAATCAAAGTTAAGCTTTTTGGTGATTGACAGCTGGAAAGGATGACCTCTTGAAGAGTAAGGACCTTGGCGCAGTGTAAAGAATTCATCACTTGGTAGATCAACAAGGTTATGCATAATTTTGAACGTCATGTAAACATCAAGATCAAAGCAAAGACGTCGATACTCTAGTGATGTTAGGTTCAATATTGAAAGACGGTATTGATAGGCCATATATATGAATATATGGTGGGCCATATATATGAATATTTCTATTGTTGATGCAAGATCTTTGAGACAAAACCCATAATTCATTGGTGTGACTAATAAATAGCCAGGATGAACCATGACGTTTAGTCTGACTGCATAGCCTCACAGTAACTTTATAAACGAGCTGCCTTCCCCTGATAAACCGAATTACAATGAGCAGAAATCACGAATCATTTTAGGAAGTTACTTGGAACTCTGTATTAGGTTTACATTTCATTTTCGTCTGGAAAACTACATGTTGATGATATTAACGTGGTTGCACCACATTTATGATATTGGCTGTACTTACATTCAATATTTCATCCAAGGTCAACGTATGATTGGTTGGCCAGTCTTTCTGCCCATCTTCAATCAAGACGGGAAAGTCGACCCACAGGAATTCCTCGGAGATCGATTCCTGCTTGGCATCGCTCAGTCGCTCCACGGCCCCCTTCTCGTGAACCTCCACACAGGCCTGGCAATCATCCTTTGTCATGTTGTATGCTTTCATATAAGGATTATAGATCATACAATCTTCAGCATAGATAGTCGTCCAATCCCAGTATGGCAACAGCTGCAGAGAAAATAAAACAGAACAGCTAGACGCTTGCATTGCATAACACCAGGGCGGTCTTAGGAGGCAAGAGGGCATAACACATCATTTCTAACAGGGCCTACCTTAGATGGTTAAATATTTTATGGTTAATTTTTTTTCTTCAAGTTTTTTATGGCTTTATATTTTTAATTTTGTTACCTGGAATATCAGATCAATATTTTTATGGCTCCGTTAAAATGTTTGTTACTTGGAATATCAGAAAACGATTTGCTTATGCCAAGATCCAGCAAAGTAGGATGCATTAATCCAATACCATCCTGAAGGTCATTTCACATTGCACAATCTAAGTGCTGTACATTTGAATGAACTAGGGAATTGTCACTGACAAGGGCCTATCCAATGGGAAGGCCTAAAACTTGTGCTTTGAGTGTCTACTGTATAAAACAGCCCTGCACATGTAGTTATATGATATGATATGATATGATATGATGTATTTGTCAAATATTGCAATAGAATAACAATGTTTGACAGCCAAGCACAGGCAAATAATTTACATTATACCTGCGGTGTAATAAATTTTACAAAAACGTCTCAGATTTATTGAGTTGATACATTTTTCCATTGTTAGGATAGAAGATATCCTAGATAGCTGATTTCTTCCATCAAAATAAATTGGCTAGACAAACTTGGACACAGGATACGTATTTGATCTAGTAAATAGAATCACCTCTCCTCTGCATTTTAACCATAATTTCTTGCCAATCAGACAAAATTTCTTCTCATTGGCACACATTAAACGGGTGGCAAACAGACACATATTATGACACAAATAAACATTTATTACTCCTTCTGTACTTCTTTTAATTTTTCTTTTCGTTTAAGTTTTGCTCATTGTATCTGAATTCCGGATTATTCCTTTTTCTTCGCCTTTCATAATACTCTAAAAACTTGCACATTTATTGTTATCTATACTCCAATAATTATAGAAAACCGTAAATCAGGGCATCCCAAACCAACAAGCACTTGCAATTATCGGATGATCCTGTTGATGTATTTTTTTCGCATTAATATTTGTATTTGATTAACATCAATGTTAATTAACAAATAGTTGTTATAATGATAAGAGACCACATTCTGATCGCTTATTGATAGTCAAAACAATATAGTTAACCTTTATTAAACGACCACTCACGTTACGAGACTACTCGTCAATGGAACCTTGGTGGTCGCTCAAAACAGGTGTGAGCATGCCATCAAAGTCAGGCATATAGACTTGTACATAGAAGCGGGGGAAGGAGGGGGACGTCAACGGTGGATGTTAAACCTGCGTTACAACTTATAAACTAGTTTTGAGTCGTGTTCTATAATTAGAAAATGGCACGTCGATAACATGCATGGCATAAATCTGGCATGTACCTTCATGGTTGCCAATTTTCCGTGCACACAGAGCATGTTGTAGGCTGCTGGGTAGTACGCAAACATTGCAACGAAGGCAACCAGAAGAGCAATACCATATGTTGTTCTTTTACTATCTTCCAGGACGGCTTGAGCCTTCGGACGTGCAGCATGAAATGGCTTCAAACAACTTCGTAATTCCTCCACAGAGAAACCTTGAGCCACGCAATAGTCGTACAGACTCTGCCCTTCTTTCCCAATTAGCTTCAGCTTCTCATCTTTAGAGAGCTCCTTCATCTTTTCAGTGACTTCCTCAGGTTCAGGAAAATTTGCTTCAGCCATATTTTCAAAAAAGCTCCAAATCTATCTTACCTCTATAAAAACGTGCAGCAAGAAATGCTCACTTGAGGGACGAAACGGGAAGTAATGCTGCTTGCCGAAACCTGATACGGCAGTCTGGGTTCCCTGTGGAAGTTATCTGTTGAAGGGGTAGCAACATCACAAAGAGGATGGACAAAACATACAGTATTAAAACATATTTTGTCTCGATTATAAATCTTTATCGTGATTGATGCCATGTATTATTACTATTAATTTAGTTAAATTAAATTCATTTGAGAATATTTGTTGTACATTTTGCAATTTTTAAATCATTCTCGATGAAAGCAATGCTATCAACTCCACCCTGATCGGAAAAGAATGATGCGAAGCCATATTTGGAATCTGAGAACCAATCAGCGTTCGATTATTGTCAAGGCAATAGTATTTGGAACTGCCGCGAAAATTTGTCTTTACGACGACAGCACGCGTTGCGATTGCCGGTTTTGAAGGTGAGATGTTTACTTGAATAATCCCAAATCTGTGAACAATCTTTCTGTTAATGGTTTGATATTATTCGTAATTAAGCAGCTCTTTTTCAATCCCTTTTAAGAGTACTTTAGATGAATAATAATTTATTCAATTGCTCGCTAATCTTGTCATTCTTGATAGCCTAGTTTGAATAATTCTTGGTTATTCATACAGTGCTCGGAATCGCTCAACATTTTATAAACATTATTTTTTGTTCCATTGGATTGTAAGAATGACGCACTTTTCTGTGAGGTGCACTGGAATAACATATTTGAAATTGGGATTGTTTTATTTTCATTTCCAGGTGATTTCATTTTGCGTTGGATTGTTTTCGGAATTCAAGGAGCCATGTCTGTAACTTTGCAGCCGCACGATTCAGGTAACAAATCCATTGACATTTTTATCTATCCACCGTAGTATTATTATTTAATTGTGCTTAAATCAATTTGTTGACTTTTGATAATCCGAAATCGTAAAGCTGTGCGACGCCCTGATATTTCAAGGAGGAGACGATAGAATGCAACCAACCCTGTAGACGCATCGTTGCATCTAACGAAATTTCTTTGAAGCGTCGTATTTATTTAGAAGTTAGCAATATAAATTATTCTCAAATACGATTTTTCCCTTGAATTTCCAGTTATTTCTTCTCCGAGTGGGATGTCCTACGAGCTGGTTTTGAAACCTGCTGCTGAAAAAGCGAGACGTCCTGATGTCACACATACCCCTGGGAGATCCCTCAGCAGTGATCTATTGAAGAAAAAACTGCACGACGCAGAAGAACGAAGAAAGGTAAGCATTCATGCCCGGAAACTTTGGAATATTATTTCAACTTCAGTGCACCGTGGTTAATTTCCCTTTACGGCATATGGTTTTAAAATTGACGATCCAAAGGTGAAATGCTATCAGTGTTCTGGGATTTTTAATTTGTAAATAGGCCTTTTAAAGTACAGTAATTTTGGTTCACGTTCAGAATATGTTGTTGAATAATTTGTAGATAGTTCTAGACAAGTTTTATCCTATCAAGCATTAAAATTTCATTCATTTTAAATTGTAGATTATTTTCCCCGATGTTCATGATTGAGATAAAGATTTCACTTTGTGAGTCTCTGAATTTTGTTCCATTGACCAGCTCCGTACATTAACCGTGAATTCTGTACCACAAACTCGTTATTTCTTTGATAAGCCACAACTCAGAAGTCTCAAAATTGTTTAAAATTGCCTTCGTGCCTGAAGCCAGGCTTTTGCTTTTTCTGTTTAAGTACTGTGCAGGTCTGTGGAAAAAAGAAGAGCTCAATTGCCATCTCTTTGCTTCAAACTCTTTCTTCTGTTGTGGGACTGATTTCTGATAGTTTCTCCTGGTACATACAGCAACTCATGAATTAGAATTATCACATGCAATCATTGGTCGTTAAAATAAGGTGTCCGTTGTAGGCAGATAACGCCACATACAAATTGCACTGAGCAGTAACCAGCCCTATAGTACATTTGAAGCACGAATTTCAGAAGTAAATCCAAGTTTTCTGGGAAAAGAGACCTGTTTAAAGAAATGGTCGCCTAACACAGGTGACAAAAGAAGGTTTGATTATGGGACATTCATACTCGATAGTGCGATTTTTGAAAGCTTTGCACTACGATTGGAGACAGGGATGAATAAACTTCTCTTCATTCTGTATTTCATGTGCCCTGCCCGGATCATCAGGCGAATCTATATGAATAAATTGACACTGTATGTAAATCCCTGAAGGATCCGTTTTCCCTTGATTTTGCAAATTAGTCCTATGGGAACGTTTTATTAGAAAACGATCACGCTTGAAGCAGTTCCAAGTCGTCTTGTCTCTTGTGACATAGTGTCATAGATCATATCTATTGGTGATCTGTGCTGTGAGATCTTTGTGGAATTAATTTCTCAGTCCTAAATTCTAGATGCGAGAGAGGGAAGTCATTGCCAAGATGAATGAAGAAACTGAGAAGATTAAAAAAGCAAGGAGGTCGCTGTTGGAAATGGAAGAACAGCAACGATCTGCTTACGAGAAAGGCCAACAGAAATTGATGGCGTCCAGCGAGAAGATTGTCGCCCTGAGAGAGACACAGAGGCAGAAATTGAATAAGATGCTGCAGAAAGTGGAAGATGCTCGCATGAAACGAGAAGAAATGGCAATGATCAAATCCAAATTGACCGAGCAGAAGGTCGATCGTAAGATGGAGGAAATGAGAGAGAAGCGAGAGAGCGTACTCAGCGCCATGTTGGCAAGACTCCACGCTCACGATCAATACGTGGAAGAGATTCGCCACACGATGGGCAAGAGAAGTAAAGAACAAGGGTGCGACGATAAGCTCATGAAAGAATTAGAAGCAGCCGAGAATAATCGTGAAGATGCCGTGAATGAAATGCTGGAGAGCATGCCATCACATTGTAGCAAGGAGGAGAAGGATGGCCCCCGGGAGTTCCCTCAAGAAATCATGGGGTAGATGGGATTGAATCGACTCAAAAATGAGAAAGAATTAAAAATAATTATAGCAGAATTACATTTGAATGTTTTGTAATAAGTTTATTGTTGTTAGTACATTGCCTTTCAAAAGTGTTGTTCAGATTGTCAATTGCAAATGCTGTGAAATGCAAAAAGACAGATTGGGTTTCTATCGATCCAAGAGACTTGGGAAATGTCCATCAAAGTTAAGTGTTGATGAGAGTTTTTCCCTTCTCGATGCGTGCTTCGAAGTTTTGTAAACAAGTTGCTTTAACTATGGACGAATTATAATGCAAGAGCGCAAATCCAAAACCCTCAGTTTATAGGACGTTACGGGATATCTGTTGCTTTCACCGCACTCCATTTGCTTGGAACTTTTCTAGAAAAGACTCATTTCCTTTCGTAAGGAGGTTAAATTTCTCAGTGCAGATATCCTAAATCTTGCTTTCAGAATCATGCCAAGGTCGTAGCATCAATTTATGGATGTATTTTGTATATGCAGCATACAATTAGCAGGGTAAGGTGATATTTCATTGCGATGTGTGTAGAGGGGGAATTGTTTGCGTAATAGCCACGGCCTCTGGAAATATTTCAGCTACTGTAACACTTTCGATCATGGTTCCTGTCGAGGTCATTTTACGATCGATTTCCCAGACTGCTTGACCACATAACGGGTCGTTGAGTCGCCCTCCGTTTTCTTTGTCACAGTTGGCATTGATTTCAACCCTCCTTATTTCGTCTGATATCAATTTCCCGTTTCTAGCTATTTTAAAGCCGTTGTGTTTTTCAATGTCCCATAAATTGGACTTCTGAATTAAAAACAAGATATCCTCCCAGGCACTTTACTGTTGCTTTGCACAAAAGTTACAGTTACATTATGATTTTTAAGATTACTTGGAAATTGCTTTATCCTAGTTGGCGTTTAGTTCAAACTAGCGGCTACGCCGCCAGGGCCAATGGCAGGACTCAGCATAATGCATCTCAGTTTATCAGGTTGAGGGTGAATAAGATGGACGAATGATAACGCACCTATACGGCGGGCTTCGCCCGCCTTTTCTCTCTCTCTCTCTATTTTGCCTCGTAGCAGGTAAGTAAGGCATGTACTCCACGGTTAGGAGGCTCGCTGTTTGAGTTGCGGATGAAAAAGAAACACAGTGTAATTCAGCCATGCTTCGTGTTTTGGTATGCACAAATTGGTTTCCGCAAAAGANTCATGCACACACCTGGCCTAATAAATTCAGCCGTATCAAATATTGTAAGTTTATTACAGCGCCATCGAAGGTACTTTCAGTACTAATCAATTAATCATTAATGCCAACCCTTCCGTTCCTACCTATACTATACGGACAGCACTTTCTAAAGTGTCAATAATACAGTGAAACCTGTCTATAACGGTCACCTCTGGGGCTTGAATAAAATGACCTTTTAGACAGGTTGCCTTTCTCTCCAGGTTGATTTCTATAGAAAGTGTCATTTTGTGGTACGAAGAGTGACTTTTACTGTATGCACAGGTGGCTGCTCTACAGAGGTGGCCGCTAATACAGGTTTGACTTTATTTGAGAATGTTGATAAATGTAGCTGATAAGATCCGATATCGTAGGTAGGAATCGTGCTAAGTAGTATGCAATACAATATGTAATCTCTTTTCACAACGTCTTGGACGTCCCGTGGACGCTCTTTAGACGTTTGGACGTCGCAGGTACTTCGTAAAGACGTCTTGTGTTCACTGGAGGTCTTTTGAATTGTACTACTACTGCATGAGATACAGGAAGTAATTATAAATTTGATACATTATTTAGAAGAAATCGTTGATGATGAAAACAATCAGGTCACATTTTTTAAATTGTAAGTTTAGAAGAAATTATTGTAAATATTTCTATAGTACTTTTATAGTTCATAATTGTATAGAAATTAATTGTAATACATTAGACATTTTTACAAATATTACTATTTATGTAATTTACTGTAAAGTATGCTGTAACTTTCTGTAAGTGTATAGTACTGCTTTGTGTACCTGTGACCCAGAGGAAGACGTTTGGTGGACGAGCCTTCTCCGCCGCGGCGCCTGTTCTTTGGAACTCTCTGCCCCTTACTCTCCGCAGCTCACAGACCACAGCATGTTTCAAGCGTGAACTCAAAACTTATCTTTTTAAAATAGCGTACAAAATTTAATGTTTTCTAAGCCACGAGAATTTACGTAAGTGTGTTAAGCATAATTTTAATATTTTACTTGTCCTAATTTACTCAGCGCTTTAGAATATTTATAGTTAAAGCGCTATACAAATTGTATTTTATTATTATTACTGATTTATTATTACTACTGTCCATCTGGAAATATTACAGGCTACTGAGGCTAGACAATGAAAAACAAGGAAAAGTTTGATAGGGGCGTCATATTGAGAAAGAAAACGCAAGTTATGCAACATACTGTAGCCTGTGCAGGAAGACATTCGATATTCAGAATTGAGATTTGCTTGTTGGGTTGCTGTAATTAGAGGCCCCAAAAGCAAAGTGGGCTTCAGTGTTCACCGGAACTGGGGAATCGAATGCTTGTTACCAGGCTCCCTCGGTGTTGTGTTGTTTTCTCCACGAGTGACCAGCGGCTGGTCAAAGTTGGTGAGAAGCCCTTGCACTGCATCCTGTGATCACCGTGATCACAAACGTAAGGTCGAGAGGGAAAGGGGAAGGAGTGCACATTTATGCTTGTAAGATTCAATTAATTGATCCAAGTGGACTGTCATTGCAATGCCGAAGGAGACAGACGGAGCCAGTAACAAGGCCATTGGCGTGAGCGTGCCAGATTCGGAAACGTTGAGCTCTGAGAAATCCAAAAGGTTTACGGTAAGTCAAGATTCGCTGTCTTGTGGCGGTTCAAACCGTTTGAAGTGCGATAGTTCCTTGTTTACAACACGGGCAAGGCGAGCCAGCTCTTCGATGAGCCGAAGCTTTTGACCAATTGTCCGTCTCAAACCTTGCATGTTACCCCACTGATTCTGAAGTAAGATATTAGATATGAAAACTGAAAATATAGATTAAAACAACTCGTTTCTAGGAGACAATATACTTCAACATTGCCGTAGACTCGATTTTCATGTGTTTGAATCTTAAAGTGGGTTAGATCTTGATCAAAAACACTGATTAGACCCAAGTCATATTGAACACTGCGTTTGCCAATCACAGCTAGTGTCTTGCCAACTTGTTATTGTTGATCGACTTATATCGTTAGATTTCGTCAGTGAAGTGCTCCGAGATTTAACCAAGTAGGCTATGCAAGCTTGGAAAACCACGAGGTTGAACTTGTCTTGCCATCTTATGATCTGAGATCAATTTAATTAATTCTGGAACGTTTTCACTATCTTTCTGCGAGATGTCGTCAACGTTAATGATAAAAAGCGAAGGCCGGCAATCTGGAGCACTTGTTATGATTCAAAACACTACCCATCCAGCTGTCTGGCTATCCAAGAAGTGCTCTATTTCCAACAAAACATTGTTTAGTTGACAATTTTTCCAGCTGAGAAGTCTGAATTGAGTGGGAGGGAAAATATCGCTTGCAGCTTCTGCTTAGTCGCCATTAGATATTGCGATTATCTTATCCAGGCTTTACAAACCCCTTTCCTGCTCCCCGACAGAAGCAATATCCTTCAGCGCACCCAAATTGTTTTATTACGTGTTGTTTAGTTTTGTTATGTGGTTCAAGGACGTGGGAAGTCGAAGTTGTTTTGGGGTATTTGCGTTTCGTTTGGAGGCCTACAAGATGTCTTCCCGAACACGATCCTTTCTGGGTGTTTTTTCACACGTGCTCTGACACCAACCGTTTGTGTCAAGTCACGCTTCCTCTACTAATCCTTCAATCGTTGTTGAATGGTAAACAACAATGGGACCCTAAAATCCACTTTTTTAATTTCAAAGCAGCGGTATATATCCTCGTGCTTTTAAACCTGCGAAGACTCAAGTCGAAACGAAATTGTACAGTTCTGCATTTCGCGCCGACATGCTGTTTCCGCTGGATTTTGTTTTTCCAACCATCTGCAAGGAATATCGACGCGAAAACCCCCCTTTCAGCAAAATGCGGTGAATTGTCCACTGGGTGTTTCTTTTTTAATTGGTTTGTTGTAATTGTAGCTCAAATATGGTCTCACAGATGCCTTGCGTTTTGATATATTTTTTTTGTTGATCGTATAGCGTTCTTTGATTGTCCTTGTTCAATCTCTCAACGCTATCAATGCCCACAATTGTAATATTAGTGTATGATTTACGATTGAATTTGAGGGATGTTATGCTTGGTTTTATCACAAGGTTTAGCAAACACTGACAGAAAGTCTGGTTTTAAGGACAATGTAGTTTTGGCATGTAAAACGAATTTTGAGAGCAACATGAAGAAGTGTGATGGATGCTTGCCTAGCCAACTATCTACAAAATCGATGTTGACATTGAGTTCCCTTATGCTTTTCTTTGGAAAGCTACTTTTCAGACATTTATCTACGGGTATACTTATTTTTCACAAACGTCTGTTTATTGTATTTTTAATTGTATATTTGTTTGTTTGTTTGTTGAAATGGCTCTTACTAGCTTTAGGATCTAGCAAGGCTTTTGTTGTGTAAAGTGCTAGAAATACGGTGCACAGGGTGCCCAGCATCTATTATCTACTAGGTCAGAGTTGAAACGTGAATAATGCAAATTGGCTTAGAAGCAAATAAAATGATGTTTGAACAGGCTGCTTTGAAACTGAGCTAGCAAGCCATGTATTCTGCCTATTTTATGAAATCAATCAATCAATCAATCAATAATCTTTATTTATAGAGGGTATATCCCAACCCAATATACCGCAAGGTTTGTCTCCCTTGGGGCCTGTAGTGGCTGACGCACGGTCTGTGTGAACTCAATGTCGTCATTTTATAGTCACGTGATAGTAAGAATATGTAGCTGTGTCACCCTGTAATTATCCTCTTTGCTGTCTGTACTTCGTCGTATCAACAACTCCCTCTGTCATCTTATCTACGCTGTGTCTCACGACATAGAGCTCTGGCACCAACGACCATATGTACTCCTTGGAANAAAATATACAGAGTTATCTAAAAATAAAGCATTGCAGAGATTATCATTTTCAAGTGGGCAATTAATGTTCAAATTGTTTGAAAAGTTTGATTTCAATTGCTTGGCAGCTGTATCTGAGTTGAGATAAATATAAGCAATTCTTTCTAGGTAAACGACCAAAGATTCATCCCTCCTGGCACTGAAACTTGTATTTATTAATCTTGTGAATTGTGGTTAACTGTTTTGTGTGTAGTCTGTTCACTCTTGGACACTTTACATCAATGGACCATTATAGATTAACTAATAAAATGCAGCATACGACACTTGTGGAAACTGTTCAGTAGTCAAGCCTGTATTAGCGGCCACCTCTGTAGATCACCCACCTGTGTATAAAGGCCACTTTTCCTTACCCCAAAATAGCACTTTCTACAGAAATCAACTTGGACAGAAAGGCCACCCTCAAACTCCTTATGATGTCACTTTGAAAGGCATAAAGAACAACTTGTAAAACTTTATCCCATCATCTAAAGTTGCACTGAATTGCGACTGCTGAACTTGTGTTTCTGTAAATGTCATTTTTTTAACGAGGTTAGCCCAGTATACGAATGGCTTGTCTAGTTGTCTCCCTTGGGACCCTCGACAAATATATGTTTCTGCTGGGCCGGGAGTTGAATCCTGAATTCTTGACTAGCAGCAACGCATACTAGCCGCCCTAATGACATTTCTTCTGACTTGTCTATTCCTCTTTGTCTGTAGAAAGCAATTTCAAAGTATTCTTATTCTTCTTCAGGTTTACAAAGTCCTCGTTAGCACGCCAGAAAAAAGTTGGTTCATCTTCCGTCGTTATAATGAATTTAATACGTTGTATGACAAGGTATGTATATCTTCATCGTTACATTGAAGCCTCATCTGTAATTTACCTCCTAACCAATCATGCAAATTGACAATGATTTAATTGTAAACTCTAAGTACTGTGTCTGTTTAATACTGTCGACATATCATGGCAAGAGGGTGGTCATTTGGTTGTGGTATGTCTTCATCATCATCGTCATCATTCTCATGTACAGTCAAACCTGTATTAGCGGCCACCTCTATAAAGCAGCCACCTGTGTATAAAGGCCACTCTACATAACTCCAAAAGGACATTTTCTTTGAAAATCATCCTGGACAGAAAGGTCACACTGTCTATAAGGTCATTTTTCCTCAGGTTCCAAAGGTGACCGTTATCAGTGCCGTTTTAAGCATCGAGAGGGCCCAAAGCACTTTACCCTAGGGGGCCTAATTTTTAGCGATTAAATAGCCCAAAACTTTCTATTGTTAGAATGTTCACCCATTGGCACATCAAAGATTTTTAATTTTCTCACCAACAGCAAATTGAGAAAAATTAACTCAGTAGCCTTTGAATCTTTGAACTGACATTGAGAAGGGCCTATCCAGACTGAGGGCCTAAAGCACGTGCTTTGAGTGCCTACTTGTTAAAACAGGCCTGATTGTCATCCTAGTCATTTATTTGTAAATCCAGTAAGCCCATGGCTTGTTTCCATGAGACACATTCATTGAGCTTGTTTGAATTTCACATTTAATTTTTGTAGCTCAAAAAGATCTATCCTGAGCTGCACATCAAACTACCCGGAAAGAAATTATTTGGTAACAACTTTCATCCAGGTAAGCGTTTCTGAATCGGATAATTTTATCATCTGCATGCGTAAGATTAATCATTTCATACCGTCAAGCCTGTATTAGCAGCCACCTCTATAGAGCAGCCACCTGTGTATAAAGGCCACATTTCCTAACCCGAAAGTAGCACTTCCTACAGAAATCAACTTGGGCAGAAAGACCACCTTTCTATAAAAGTCGTTTTATAAACAAGCCCTAAAGGTGACCGTTATAGACAGGTTTCACGGTATAATTATTTGGGGCTGGTGAATTTGTTGAGTAGTGGATAAATAACCAATGATTTGGACTAACCAAGTCCCAGAACCCGATTAGAGAACCTGGGGACTGTGGGCTCAGTTGCCCCAAGAGCTGTTAGTTTGTAACAGTCTAAACATCCCTTCTCAAGGGATCTGGGGCGTACTCTTCCAGGGCATAATTTTAATTTGCATTTGCCAGATATTGCATAACGTCCTCAATTCCTCATACAATGAAACCTGTCTATAATGGTCACCTTTTTGAAGACTGAGAAAACTGACCTTTATAGACAGGTGGCCTTTCTGTCCACGTTGATTTCTATAGAAAGTTATCATTTTATGTTAAAAAGGGCATTGATTGCTTAGCAAACGGCTGTAGGCATGTACTTTCTGTGCATATTGGGCAATGCGGCACTGCTGGGGTCTTTGTTTCAACTTTTAATACAACTTATTTTTGATCCACAATAATCTCCTGGGGCCTTATTCATGGAACTGGACTAAAGCATAGTCCGGGACTAAATCTCAAGTCCCATATACAGATTTTAATAATTTAGTCAAGACTCAATGTTTAGCCCGGACTACGCTTTAGTCCCGGTCCATAAATAAGGCCAAATGACTAAATCTCAAGTCCCATATACAGATTTTAA